>CBVK0100485869.1:0-18107 GCA_900067695.1 Picea abies
ATTTCTCATTGGATATAGTTGAATGGTTTAAGTATAATTTGAAAAAAGGTTTTAAATTTTACTTGATACTGATTCACCCCCCTCTCAGTATCAACACCATCAAGTATTCATTTGTCCACACGAGAGTCAAACTTTCCCATTCTGCCATCTTCTCTTTTGATGTAGCATTTGCTTCCAAAAACTCTAAAGTGCTTCACATTTGCTGGTCTTCCTTTCCATAGCTCGTAGGGATTTTTATCAATGTTGTTTATGAGCATTACTCTGTTTTGAATGTGAACTATTGTATGCACTGCCTGTGTCCAAAAAATATTTGTTAACATTGAATCCATTATCATTGTTTGAGCCATTTCTTGTATTGTCCTATTCTTTCTTTCAACAAATCCATTCTGTTGAGGTGTCCTAGCGATGAAGAAGTGCCTTTTTATTCCATGATTGCTGCAGTAGTCCATAAATTCTTTTGAGGTGAATTCTCCTCCATTATCCGATCTTAAGCATTTGATTCTTGAATCCATCTCATTTTCAACCATTTCCTTATAGATATTGAAGTTTTCAAAAGCTTCTGACTTGTTCTTAAGAAATAAAACTGTAGTCATTCTTGTATAATCATCAACTAATAACATAAAGTATCTCTCACCTTTTAATACTTTTGTTTTAGTTGGTCCAACTAGATCAGTATGCACAATTTCCAGTGGTTTTGTTGTTGAATATTCTTTTGATTTGAACCTGTTCTTTGTTTGCTTTCCTTGTTGACAATGCTTGCATAAAGCGTTGGTTGGTTTCATGATTTGGGGAAATTCTGTGACTTCTTCTCTTTTGCTGACTTTGACAAGGTTATTAGAATTCATGTGACCCATTCTTCTATGCCATAGCCAACTTTCATCTTCCTTTCCTAGACAACACTTTTCATTTCCAATTTTGCTTAACACATATATGTTGCTTGAAGTTCTTGCAGCTATAGCGACCAATTTTCCTGAACCTTCTTTTCTTATCTCACACTTTTGTGAATCAAAAGTAACTTTATGACCTTGGTCATACATTTGACTCACACTAAAAAGATCATGTTTCATATCTTCTACTAGTAGAACATTTTCTGCCTTTTCATTCTTGTTCCCAATTCAGACTGTTCATTTTCCAATGATTTTGGCTGAATCATCATTTCTGAAGGAGACTGGTCCATCTCTTTCCTTTTGTAATGTAATAAACTTGTCTCTATCACCTGTCATGTGTTTTGAACATCCACTATCAACATACCAACCATGTTTCTATTGTTTAGCTTGTAGAGCGACTGTGCATTCTTCGTTGCTATACTAATTTTGCTTTCTTATCCATGTCATTTTTTGAGGTTCTTGTTTGTGACTTTGTTGAGGTTCTTTAGGAGGGACTTTCATTCTGTGATTTTTGGCCATGTGTCCAAAATTGTTACATTTGTAACATTCCACTTTAGTTGTAACAACCCTCCTAGTTACAACCATGACTTTGACAACAGGTGCAAGTTTTTGTTTTTTTTTTTGTTTTAAAAGTGTTTGTGCATGTGTAGGAGGGGAAAAAGACACACATGACTCTACATCACCGCCCGACGACTAACAAGACACAACCACGAGGATCACAACAAGAAGATTCAAGGCACATAACAAGTAACTACAAGCAATACTACTCAAGACAAGGGCGCCCCACAATATCTTCAGCAATAAAGGACATACTGGGTTAGGTACCATACGAACACAGAAGGAAGAATCCGTAGTAATAGGTCTTACTATTTCTGCACAGGAAAGTCGGGTGTTTAATCTTAGTTCTTTGCTCTGGAGAGAGAGAAGGTCGGATAGGCTCCTGGCCAACTGCTCAGGAAAAAACTAGTAATCCCCTCAGGTGTGTCGCAAGAGTGGAAACCCTGCCTTTAAAGGGTCTGAGACACTTGATACGGCACTGGATTCTTGACACAAAAAAACACACAGACAATATACTAAGGCTACTGAAGGTTTCTACATCCCTCCCAACACAAGCAGACCACACAGTGCACTACCACCAAGTACTACAAATCAGGGACAATCAAGACCTCTACGGGAGACGCAAGTCCAAGGACACTATCAAAAACCGACCATTAGTTACGACTCAGCATAACCTATGACTGAACTGGCCACAAGTATAGATCATTACTTCGTTAAATCCATTAATTGATAAGTCATCCACCCAACCATAAAGATGAGTATGCATGATAAAAATCTAAATCTAACACCTAAAGATTTTTGCTCTTAGTTTAAGGACCTTACCATTTTAGGCTGAAAATTGGAACATCCTTATAATGATCAACCTTACCATTACATGTATTCTACAACGATATTATAAACCATTATCAAAGATCTTACTTTCCTATGATATCAAGGCTAGGTAGCATCTTTCCATAAGCGAGGATATTACATTTCATGATTTCAACGATAAATTACCATGACAAGCACCTACAATGACATCGCCATCAGGGCTAGCAATATTACATTGTACTATAAGGACTTGCGAATTTGCTAACTAATTTCATAATAACATCCAGTGACAACACCATAGTGCTAGCATCACTACCTTTACAATATAAAGATCTTGCACATTTACTAACTAATTTCCGAATAAAATTATAATGACCTCGCCACAACGCTAGCAATTATTATATCATAATATCAAGACCTTGCCATTTCGCCAACTGAGTTCATCATAAAAATTTAAATATCACATTCACGATAAGAAGACCTTGCAAGTCCACTAACTTATTTCCACATAAAATGATAATGACATCCTTACCATAAATGATGTCAACTAATTTCGCCAACTAATTTCATAATAAAATTTAAATATTACATTGCAATAAAATGACCTTGCAAATCCACTAATTAATTTCCAAATAAAATGATAAATACATCCATACCATAAATGATGTCAACTAATTTCGCCAACTAATTTCATAATAAAATTTAAATAGTACCTTTACAATAATTGACCTTGCATATCCACAAACAAATTCCAAATAAAATGATAATGACATCCTTACCATAGATGATGTCAACTAATTTCGCCAACCAATTTCATAAAAAAATTTAAATATTACATTTGCAAATAAATGACCTTGCAATCCACTAACTAATTTCCAAATAAAATGATGTTGACATCCATACCATAAATGATGTCAACTATTTTCGCCAACTAATTTCATAATAAAATTTAAATTTTACATTTACAATAAATGACCTTGCATATCCGCTAACTAATTTCCAAATAAAATTTATAATGACATCCTTACCATTAACATGCAAACCCAAGATCAATTCCTCACTTCTTGTAGGTTGCCAACGGATGGATTATTAATCATAAAGCATATCATTTTATATTGCAGTGATATTACAATGAGAAAC
Organism: Picea abies; assembly: GCA_900067695.1. Classification (NCBI taxonomy): domain Eukaryota; kingdom Viridiplantae; phylum Streptophyta; class Pinopsida; order Pinales; family Pinaceae; genus Picea; species Picea abies. Next base: position 3,396 of record CBVK0100485869.1, read on the forward strand.
CCTAACCTTCATTTGGTAGTTTCCAACCATCACGTCAACATTTTATTTGTAGGGTATTAACATTACAGCTTTATTTGCGTTAACAATAAATTTGGGTAACTGTCATGCACAAGACTCGAGTTTTCACCTGTATTAGTATAATTTAAGGATCTAAATTTATAAAAAAAAGGGAGCGCAAGATACAAATGCTTTTCAGGTATTCCAAATGGCGAGCCAATACTTAACGTGTCTGCAATCAATCACAACACGGCCTATACGATGCAGGTGTATACTATGCAGGTGTACAATCAGTCAACAATCGAAGACGCAAGGGATCAGTTCCTTCATAAGTCACCTGAGCATGTACAAAGAAAAAGAGAATGAATGATGATAACAGGTACGATGTTCACCCATCGATGGAAGGAAATCCAGTTCATAGGGGAAGTTACGAGAGGGCTGGAGTATTTAATTCAATAGTTAGAGAATAAAACAATATCATAAATCATAAATCAATCCACCGTAAAAATGATTCCCCTATTACGATGAAATGCAACCCATGATTCAGGAGTTGTTAAGGCGCTGCCAGGACCAACGTCAGGATCCCCTCGGAAGTGGTGATGAAATGGTCGGCTGGATACAGGAAAAGCCAGGATAAATTTCACCTGCAGTGGAGCTGGCAGGGCTTGGTGAAGGTGTGCAACTCGGTGAAGGTAAACGCCGGGAAAAAAAATTTAAAAGAAAAACTTTCTTTGACACGGTGCACAACTGTCGATGTTAGGTTTGGCACGCTCCTTGCAGAAGAACACTGGCCAGGGAAACCAGCAAAGGAAAATGCAGGGAATTTTCCTCCAGAACAGCAGAGGATCTACACCTCACTTCATAGGGGTTCTGATGGAAGAACGTGGGCTCCGGATGGGAAGACATAGATCTTAGCGCTAGAATTCAACCTTCAACAGTCTGAATCAGAACTGTCAAGGAGCGAGCAGTCAGGGGGAATTGTTTTTGCAGTGAAGCCACATTCTAAAATTGATTAACATGTTGTCTGCAACCCAAGGGAAAAACCTAAATAAACAGAAATATATGGACCCATTTCAGTGTTTGAGCAATTATTTTTTTGAAACATAAGCATAAGCATACACATGACCCAACCCAAAACCAAGAAGCTACGTTTAACCAGGGTTTAACTACATTAAATAACAGCCAGCGAACAAATGCCTTCGTTTTCAGTGGTTCTATTTCCATCCTTATTTGTTATAAACTATGTTTGTCAAAAAACGAATGCCCCTCCCCCAACGAAATGCCAGCAATAATACATTAACACCCCAGTCCCAAAGGAACTCCCACAGTCCATGGAATGCCCACAGATATATATATATATAAACGCAGTCCAGAAGGTAACCATATCTATTTACACAGTCATAGAATTAATTTTATGCCATCCAGAATGAGAATAAAAACATTATGCAAACCTAAATAGTGAAAATGAAATAAAACATTACCACAGTCCAGAATGTAAACAATAACTATTTTACACAGTCTTTCATTCTACCGAAGGGCGCACCTTTGCCTGTTCGTCTCCTCTGAAGGTTTGTCCACGCACTCCGTGCAATCCTGCTCTGTGTCGACCATAGAGGACTCACCGGTACCTCCCAGCCAATGCTAGGGGTACTCTGCTTCCCCCTCAGCCCCCCGAGCTGCAAAGGGGCCACACACAATCCAGACAGTACCTAGCTTTCCCAGCTCGCCTCTAAGGCTGAGCTACCACTCAAGTCAGTTGAGAAAATCCCCAACCCCTCACAAGCAATCAGTCCAGTTGAAATTTGGGCAGCATAACAACACCTCATAGTAGATCCCCCTCTTTTCCCCTATCTCCTTTCTTTTATCCTCCTTTTTGACCTAATCACATCTTGTTTTAGGTTTTTTTTCAAAAACCCTAAATCATATTTCTTTTAAGTTTTCCCCCCTTTTATTTTTTTTTCTTTTATTATTTTTTTTGAAAACTCAAAAAGGGAAATGCGTTAAGCATCTTTTCATTATATATATTTTTTAAATTCATATATATATATATATATATATATTCTTTTAATTCCCATTAGTTAACTACTTAATTTCTTCTTTTCAACTTTACAACCACCTAATTGAATTAATTTATTAAATCTCTTTATTTTACCCTACACATTTTATGAAGACTCACATTAGCTTAAGTGGGTTTTTTTTTTTGTTTAATTTTATTAATAGCACCTGTATTGTTAATGCTAGCTAGTCGGAAATAAAATTCTAATGTTATTTGAATGGCAGAGCTATTGTGAGCTAGAATATAATGGCATTGTTATTAGGAGATGGTTAAGTTTTTTGATTATTATGTTAGGGTGAAGTAGTAGTACCTTCACTAAAAAGATAAATTATCAAGCTTATTACAGGGAATGAGGAAAGGCCTTATGTATGCAATTAAGGAAGGAATTACTTTATGAATTCAATTAACAGAGGAATTGTTTTATGTACTTAATTAAGGAAGGAAACTCATGGGATTAGGTGGAGGTTGCAAATCATAGGGGTAATGAATATTTAATGTATACTCTTGAATTATGTTTTTTTTTTTGACATAGGGCTCAAATTCTGAACTGGCGACGCCTGGTTAGGGGAATTGTTTTAAGGATTTATTCAGGTGTTGATGTCTTAGGGCTATTTAGGCTGTCTCTTTCATCCACATTATTGCGACGTTCCCTTTAGGATGCACCACGTTCTCCAAGGGTGCCACTCGCCTCTAGAATTTCTTTTGTGCGACGTGCCCTTCAGGATGCACCACATGCTCCAAGGGTGCCACTCGCCAACTGAGTTTCTTTTGTGCGACGTGCCCTTTAGGATGCACCACGTGCTCCAAGGGTGCCACTCACCAACTGGACTGATTGGTAGAAATCTATAACCCCTGGAGTCAACACTCCACCAGGTGAACTTGTGGGAGACTAAGGGCTCTAAGGAATAAGGCCCCCTCCTTATTGTGCGCCCCTTAGAATTATCATGAGCGACTGTCGCAGTCTACCCTCACGGCATCGTGGATCCTCTCTAACTAGGTAATTGTTAACCTATAGTTCGAGCCATGGTGGGAGTGCTAGTAGGCGGTGGCAGGGCTGCTATCCACCCCTCTCCCTCAACCTCTCTGGGAATCGTGTGTGGCCCCTTTACTCCATATGTGAGTCTGGTCGACAAGCTATCGTCAGCCTGCATCATCAACAATCGTGTCAGAACATGTCAACATCAAATCATCAAATCAATGAAATATCACAGTAAATAAATCAACCCAAATAGCACACTCCCTGACTCAATCCAGAGTCCAAGGGTTTCCACTAATGCCTCTGCATACTCAAGGTCCAAATCCCTGCACACTCAATACCACTGAGTCAATAGCACCTGTCTACATCAAATAGTAAAACATCATGTCGTCTATCAATTGCATCATAATCAAGTATAAATGGTTTAACATAATAAAAGTTCAGATCACTTGCGAGCAAGTGTCCTCAAAGAATAAGTTTTCTTAGTGCGCTAGAGCGGGATGTTACAGCCACCGCGACCGCCATAGCCATTAAGGCTAGTTTTTGAGTGCGCTAGTGCCCTGTACCATTCACTTGCATGAAGGGGCTCATCGGCTGGTTGTGGCTATGCATATTCATGCTTGGTTAATGACGGAAAGTATGGTTGCCGGTGGATGCATTAATTCTGCGTCCCAGCGCTATCCGCGTGGCTCCGACTTGCTATGTGGTACCCCATCCGAGGGTACTTCATTTTAAATGTTATATTCCTTCATTAAACCAAGTTAATTTAAAATGTTTAACATGGAATATTATAAGCAATATGATGCATGATATCAATAGAGTGTGAAACTAAATATTAAAGAATCAACCCACTCTTACCTCTATATGGGATCCACCTTATAGTTGTACTTATATAGGTGATTTGCTAAATTTAAATGTTACTATATACATATTATTTGTTGGTAGCCTCATTTTTATATTTGTCGGTGTCCAAGTGTATGCAAGATATAAAGAGAGTTGGATGCAAAGAGAATTATTCATTATGTCAAGGGTACATATGTTCTTGGTGTAATGTATTGAAACAAGAATATAAACTAATTGGTTGATTATATCACCATGGATTGGGTTGGAGATGAACATGACATGAGGATGATGTATGGTTATGTATTTAATATTGGATCAAGATAGATAGTGTCATATTATAAATACCAAAACATTAACTCCCTATTGATAACAAACGATAAATATCAAGGTACAATTAATTCTAGCATAGAAACTATGTGGATTCACAACCTAATGGGTGAGTTTAGAGTTTCTTTTAATAAATCAAATCTAATGTATTGCGAGAATAAAAGTGCAATAAAAGAGGCTAATATGAAGCATCTTGAGTTTCATGACTATTATTTAAGATATTTGGTGTATTGTCTCTTTTCTAACATGGGATAGATGATTAGATTGTAGATATATTTATGAACGGTTAAAAATAACAATTCTTGTCACTGAACTGATGAGTCAAGTGGATTGTTGAATGTTTGATGGAATCGACTAAAAGTAGTGAGGTTAGTCCTCACTCATTTGAATTTCTTTGGATTTATTTAGAAGGTTGTTATTAACAATAAAAGTTACAATTCTTGTCACTGAATTGATGAGTCAAGTGGATAGTTGAATGCTTGATGGAATCGACTAAAAGTAGTGAGGTTAGTCCTCACTCATTTGATTTTCTTTGGATTTACTTAGAAGGTAATTATAAACAATAAAAGTTATTGTTTTAACTCATTTCAAAATCCTTGTAAATGGAAACAAAGACATAGAGCCTCACGTGGAAGAAGTAAGAAATGGGTGTTTCCTAGTTTTTAGCCCATTTAATTTTAACATTTTTAAATTTGAAACTGTAACATTTTAATATGTAAAGTATTTAATAATATATATATATATATATATAAAATTTATCTATACTTTTTATATTTCATCTTGTTACTTAGATAGACATCCTCCCTATTGAAATTCACGGATTAATGAGCCTTTTAATTACAAAATCTTATCGAATGGCTAGGAAATGAATATGCTAGCATATTCTTCATCTTACACTCGAATCAATGAATGATATTTACCACATTAACTCTCTTTCATTTATCAATTTATGTGTTTAGCATGTTTACATTTTCATTTTTACAAAACATGATTAACAAATTACTACGTTGAATTATCAATTGCCATGAATCATAATTTAGTAAATCCAAACAAAATCACTTCAATTTTAACATTTAACCCTTTAGTTTTAACATTTAACTTCAAACATCAATTTATGTGGCATATCCTTACTTTACCTCTTCATGTCCGCCAGGTTTGGCCATCTCTCCCATACATCTATGGACCATAGGTTTTATTTTCAACTAGCGTTTCATATTTACCTGGAGTGAATGCGTGATGATGGAGGACCAAGTGTTACTTTGGACTGGCGTTTCATATTTACCTAGACGTGGATGTGAGTGGCAATGGAGGACTAGATGTTATTTTAGAATTGTGTTTCATATTTACCTAAACATGGATGCATGTGGAAATGGAGGAACATGTGTCCTAAGGTGTTATTTTGGACTGTCATTTCATATGTACCTGGACGGATGTGCTTGGAAATGGACTGGCATTTCATATGTACCTGGATGCATGTTTCATTTCTTTAATTATTTAATTACCTGATCATTCCTCATCTGATCATGCTCATCCTATTTATGCTCAAGAGGGTTCTCTTCCCCAGAAGTAAACATAGAAACATAGACATATAGCCAAATTTCCAAGCTTAGAGCTCTCTAAGGTTCAATGCATTGCATTACATTACATCATATGGTGTGTGTTGATCAATTTTTAATGGGTAGGGAAAGGGTGGCACAGTTCATGCTCACGATTTATATAATTCTCATTTCATATTAGATTAATGGTCAAATAGTCAAGACAAACTCGAAAGGATTAACCAGGTTAGCATCCTCTCAAACTTGAAAGGATTATCCAGGTTATCATCCTCTCACCCTCTAGATGAGTTGATGCATGTTATACTCTGATTAATAAAACATTTGGGTTTCATTGTATTAGATTGTCAATCATAATTATTTTTAAGTTAGATGTATTTAAATCATAGAGATAAATGAGCTTTCCCTCCTAGTCTATATTGAAACATCAATGAAAAATTAAATCTGTTCTTTGGCGGACAAGCAAATATTTTTTTCTTTTGCAGAAAATATAATCACCAAATATCCTTTTCATTTTTATTTTTCATTAGATATGATAATTTAACGAGAGTTTATTATATTTAATTCATCTATCGTCTCGCCACTAGAATATGCCCTAGTCTCCACCCTACTATTCAATGGATTCCAGATTAGAAGAGTTTTATAGGGGACCGGTTACAATGGAATATATATAAATCAATCGAAGAAGACTATAGATCATACAAAACAACTCAGTTTACCTGAATTCTTTTAACCATATTCAATCTTTTTTAACCTAAAAATGAATCTGCATACTATGAAATAAACCTATTCCCGAATCAATGACGAAAGTCAAGTGATGAACCCAATGCTCCCACAGTGGACATTCATGAGCAGTCAAAATTAAAAGGCTTTGCAATAGGCATCTCCAGAGATATCCTTCCCTTCCGACTTCTTGTAATAACCTAAATTATTTAATTTCAAATTTTGTACAATTAAACATATAATTCCTTTCGATTTGCATAAAAAATTCATTCACTAGCATATAAGAAAAATATTCAATAGGGATTAAAATTTATCTACAGCATGAAAATAACTCAACAATTCATAAATAAAAATACCTGCTTCTGATTCTAAATCCCGCTGCTCCGTTGGTCCAATGCTACAGTTGAAACTGTGTCAAACACTGCCCAAAACCGAGTTTTCCTCCCTAGCAGCTAGGAGCATCCTATCCGTCTCCCTAGCTCTAGGATATCGTAAGGATATCCTAGCCCCCGTATCCAAAACCCCCAACAAAACGATGCCCCCTACTTTTGATTCACCAGAAACCCCCAAAACCAAACTCCTCACACCAGAGATCTCCATAAAAAAATCTCGCACAGAAATATATCTTCCTCCTCAAAATGCTTCCTGCCTCCAAAAGAATGCCCCTCCCTGTAAGACTCTTCCCTGTCATATTCCCCCTTCATCGACTCTCCTCCCCTTCATTAATTTCCTTATCCCTTTATTTATTATCTTATCCCCTTATTTAATACTCAATTAATTAATGAGTCAATCAATTAATTAACTTATCATTGACAGATATGAACACGTAATTAATAAATAAATAAATAATTAATATTATTAAGAATAATTATTGTTTAACTAACATATTAGGAGAGTCAGATTATCAAATTAATTATAATTAATAATCCCTATACATCTATTTAAGCAGGGTTGTTACATACAACCACCCTTTAGGAAACTTTGCCCTGAAGTTAAGGTATCTCATGGTACAAAGGAAAAGAAACAGGGTACACACATTCATAACAATTAACCAACATTATTAGTAAGTAAGTCAAGAAATCTCATACATACTAGTGTACATGTACAAGAAATGCATGTGTAGCTAGTACATACAAGTTTCGTGCATGTACTAATAATCAACAACTATCACCCTTTAGTAATTTATGTATGCATCCAATCCAATTAACAAGACTAGTCTTTTATAAAAGACAATAACCAATCAAATGTTTGCGAAATCCTTTAATTACAATTATCCAATTCAACAATTTTATTTAGACAACTATGGTTTAGTTACGTAATTATGAATATTCATATATACACCATTTTTTTTTATTTTTTTTTTAGAAAGAGAAAACATTAAATTCCACCATAAGACAAATCTCCATACTTTCTCAACTATTCTACTCATCCTTCCTCCCTAACCTACTTCCATCTCCATTCCTATCCTTCCTCTGCTCGACTATCTTAGAGCATAAACTTTATTGAACTAACTCCAAATAGAACCCGTAAGAAGAAGTGTCACTATCTCGACCAAGCTTCCCCAATAGGCAACTGACAGTCATCATCACATGTCTTGGGGAGAGTGAACTAACACCATCCTGCCATGACTTCAGGTTTCATAGGATACACGGTGGGAAATGCCTCCACCCCTCCTAATCATAACTAGGGTCCACGCCCTACAATGGAATATACAGTGGCACCATGTTGCTGGGAGTTTTGTCATCATTTATTCGGTTTTGGGCAGTCTCATCACCTGAAATCCTGCACTGGTTCACATATCATAGCAATGCATCCAAACCAATATAATCTCATATACAAATATTCATACCATAATGTTTCTCGGCTACTGGTCATGATATCCACTTTCATCATCATTATCCCTTGGCTATTTCATAGCCCATAACCTGGAGATTAGTCTGTAACACAAACTCATACATTTATATGCATTATCATCATGTAATTGCTTACCATCATCATTTCAATTCAGTATCCTTGTACCAACAACTTAACATCAATGTTTTCAAGTTAGAAATAGATCCCATAATATCCCATTATTCAATTTTGACACCTTTTCATAAGATTATCATTTACCAAAATAGATTGCATCATATCCAACATCATTCTAATAGCATTTAAACATTCATAAAAAATTTCATTCTCACAATATGTCACATCATATACATCATCATCAATAACATTTAAACATTCATAAAATTACATTCACATAGTAGATCGCATTGTATACATCATGATCAGTAACATTTAAACATTCGTAAAATTACATACATTTTAAAGTTTAAGTGTATCATTTAATAGTTCCACTATGAATAGAAAATAAATTATATAGGCCTTAGGTAATTTTGGTTGTCTAAGTAAAAAGGTGGTGTTACATACACCCAACCTTCAAGAAACATATTCTCGAGGTGGTCAAAAAAGTGAGGGATAGTCTCGTCATAATGTCTCGACATCTTCCCAAGTAGTAGATCCTGAACTATACTTGTCCCATTGGACCTTAACTTGGTCTACTAAATGGTTCCTGAGCTGTCGGACTCTATAGTCCAATATGCGTAATGGTTCTACCATGAGGGTTACCACGTCTGATACCTGCAATTTCTTCCAATTTAGTTTATGGGATTCATCAGCAACATAATGATGTAAAACAGATGGATGAAATACATTATGATTTTTATGCAAGTCGGGTGGCAGTACGAGACGATAGGCAACGAGTCCAATTTTCTCTTGGATTCTGAATGGTCCTATAAATCGAGTTGACAAATTTGTCCCCTTCCTGAACCATATGGTACTCTTATTAGGCCTATTATGAATGAAAACCTAGTCTCCCACTTCATAACTTTGGTTGGTCCTGTGTGCATCCGCATAACTTTTCTACCTATCCTGTGCTTCCTTTAGTCTCTGCCTAATCTGAATCACCTGTTCCTCCATCTCTTGAATCAATTCTGGCCCAACTGTTACTCGGTCTTCTAATCTATGCCAACTCAATGATGTTCTACATGGCCTTCCATATAGATCTTCGTAGGGTGGCATTCCAATGGAGCTATGAAAACAATTGTTGTAGGCAAGCTCTACCAAAAGGTAGGTACTTCTCCCACTAGGTTTGATTATCCATGACTTACATCCTGATCATGTCTTCCATGAATTGATTTACTCTCTCATTTTCCCATCTATTTCAATATGATAAGTTGTGATTAAGTTCAACTAAGTCACCAACGTTGACTGCAAACTTGGCCAAAACCTAGAAGTGAATCGGGAGTACCTATCTAAAATGATCTTCTTAGGTATCCCGTGCAAACGGATAACCTCACTTAGAAACACACGTGCCACATCAATGACATCTTAAGTGTCTCTAATCGAAATAAAATGAGCACTCTTGGTTAACTTATCCACTATCACAAGAATGGCATTGTGTCTATGAGATGTGAGCAGCAACCCCACAACAAAATCCATAGAGATGACTTCCCACTTGGACATAGGAACATCATGTGGTTGTAGGAGCCCTGTTGGGTGATGGTGGTCGGCTTTAACTTGTTAACACTCTAGGCATTTGGCAAAAAAATGGACTACATTGCGCTTCATGCCTACCTAGAAGAAGAGCTTCCTCATCTTTGCATACATTTTCTTCACACCTGGATGCACATAATAAAGTGCTCTATGGGCTTCCTTTAGTATGATGCTTTGAATATCCCCATCTTCAGGGATGTATATCCTTCCTCGATATCTTAACCATCTGTCTGCTTCCAGACTATATCCTTCATACTTTGGATCTAATTGCCTCCCACTCTAGAGGTTTGAAGTAACTTTTAAATACCAACTGTCTCCTTGGAGTTGCATCAACACACATTCCCTCAGATTGACCTTTAAGGGTACCAAGGAGAAGACACATGGTCTCCTACTCAAGGCATATGCGATGACATTTTCCTTCCCCTTGATGTACAAAATAACAAAATCATACTCACTCATAAACTCACTCCATCACCTTTTCCTCGCATTCAGATCTCTTTGAGTGAAGAGATGTTTTAAAATTTGATGGTCCATTTCGAGCTCAAAGTTTCACCCTACAAGATAGTGCCTCCAAAGTTTCAGAGCTAGCATTACAGCTGCCAACTCTAAATCATGAGTTGCATATAGCTCTTTGTGTTTATTCAACTTCCTTGATGCATAAGCTATCATTCCTCCATCTTGCATTAGCACGCCCCCCAACCCTTGCTTCAAGGCATCCGTGCAGATGGTGAAGTCCTTTTCCATGTCGAGTACTAGTAGAATTGGCGCACTAGTTAGTAACCTCTTAAGCTCGATGAATGCACTATCACATTCTTCTGTCCATTCGTACCAGACCCCCTTGCATTGCAAAGTGGTGATGGGTTTCGCTATTTTGGAGAATCCTTCCACAAATCTCTAATAATAACCTCCTAGCCCCATGAAGATTCTCAGCCCATGGGCATTTTTCGGCACTGGCCACTCCATAATGGCCTTTACCTTTTCTGGGTCCACAAAGATTCCTTTGCCAGAAATGATATGACCTAAATAGTAAATCTCTTTCTGGAAGAAGGAACACTTTGGCAACTTCCCATACAATTTGTTCTCTCTAAGGCAGGACAACACTACTCGTAAGTGTTCCTCATGTTCTCTTTCGTTCTTGGAATAGATGAGGATGTCATCTAGAAAGACTTGTACAAATCGATCTAAGTACTTTTAGAATACACTGTTCATGAGGCTCATGAATACTGCTGGTGCATTAGTCAATCCAAAAGGTACTACGACAAACTCATAATGACCAATCCAAGTTCAAAAGGTGGTTTTTGGGATGTCACCTTCCTTAATCCTTAACTGATGATACCCTGATCACAAATCAATCTTTGAGAATATCGCTGCTCCTTTCATTTAATCAAAGAGGTCATCTATTTGTGGCATCAGGTACCTATTTTTCATTGTAGCACGGTTCAAGTCCTTTTAGTCTATACACAGTCGTAAGGATCCGTCCTTCTTCTTTACAAAAATTATTAGTGCACCCCAAGGTGAGACACTGGGCCTTATCATCCCTAAGTCTAACAACTCCTTCAACTGCATTTGCAACTCACAAATTTCTGGCGCTGTCATCCGATACGGGGTTTTGGAAATTGGTTCTGCACCAGGTTTTAGATCAATAGTAAAATCAAGCTCCCTCTCAGGAGGTAACCCTGGTAACTCGTTTGGAAAAACATCCTTAAATTCTGAAAATATCAGATACTGATCCATTGAGGGTCCCTTCCTTTCGTTCACTACTTCCACTACATATAGTCGACACCCTTGTCTCAAGAATCTCTTAACCTTCATAGTTGAGATAAAGCGTAATGACACTTTTCTTCGTACACCCTGTATCTCTACTGGCCTTCCTTCGTCGTCTACACAGAGCACCATTTTTGTGAAACAATCTACCAAAGCTCGATGAGCTTCTAACCAATCCATTCCAATGATTAGGTCATACGCCCCAAGAGCAGTGACGTATACTTTCAACTTGGTAGTACACACTCCTAGGTATACTATACAATTATCAACACTAGGTCCTACCACTTGTTTTTCCCCCGAAGCCATCTCGACTTGTTTAAACTCATCGTGCTCGTAGGATGCCAACCCACTCTTTTCTAATGTAGATGGTGAAATGAAACTATCTATCGCACCAAAATCAAATAAAAGCTTAACATTGATATGATTTTGTGTACCTAATGACTCCACCACCCTGGATTGATGTTCGTCCTGGCGATTATTAACCGCTACGTAAATCTGGTGGTTGCCACTTGCTCTTCCCATTGGTGCCTTTCCTTCTCTATACACAAACTTTGATTGTAACTCTAGGCAGTCACGCTGGTAATGAGGTCCTCCATACCCCCAATAGGTAACACGAGATTAAATCTGCGTATTGTTATGTGACTGCCTCTGAAATGAGTTCCTTCCCCTGGAACCCCTACCCCTACTAGTTGTTCCCTGAGATTGTCATGGACCTGTCTACGTCATTGGCGATGAATGAGATGTTGCACTCATTTCCATTAAAATCCTTGCGGCTACTGTCTTTGGCATGACTCTATTACCATATGGAGGTGGCCTTGAGCCCCCTCCCCTGGGAAATGTCCTCGGGGCCTTCCCTACGAATCCAGGACGATGTGGAAAGGTTGGTCTCATACCTTCGTTTAAGTTCATGAGTTCCTTCACATAACGTGCATTTTCCACTGCTTCTGCTACTGAAGACAATTTCCACATCTGCACCATAGCTCCAATATTAGGGTTCAATCCGTAGACGAAGCGCTCTGCCTGTCATTGGTCATTATCCATATATGAAACATATTTGACCAATTCCATAAATATGATTTCATATTATTCTACAGTTTTGTTTCCCTATACTAAGGCATGAAATGCCCCTACCTATTGTTCTGCGTAGTACGCTGGCAGATATTTCCTTCAGAACCTCTCCTCAAAAAGTTCCCAAGATACTGTGTCTAGGGTAAGATGCAATTGTCTTTCCAGGTTACCCCACCAGTTCAAGGCACTGTCTCTTAATTAAAAAATCGCTATCTTCTCTTTAGAGTTGGACACATAGTCCCTTAAGGAAAAACACCTTGTCATGCCTTCCAACCATGCTTCCACGTGCTCACTGGCAGGACCCCCGACAAACTCTATAAGTTTTATCTTTTGCAGTTCTTGAGTGATGTATTTGGGTGGAGGTCCTCCTCTTGAATCCATCGACGCTTTTGGATTACCCGTTCCAGATTGTGTGGGTTCCACTTTGGTCCCTACTGGTTGTCACCCCTTTAAAGTATCATTTATGGCCTCCAACGAGCACAGTATGAGAGCTAGTTTGGGTGATGGTGGTAGCAACAATGGCAGTGTTGGCAGTGCCTGCGATGAAGCTCCCCTGCCTCGATTCCCTCGAGTCCTAATCATCCTGTATGATTTAACATGCATCAACCAAAGTTGTCAGGGTGAGTTAAAGGACATTTCAAATTGATGCTACTCAAACTAGAAATAGGGTTAGGCGTAAGTTTTTCTTTACTTGTCTGTAAACAAAAATTACTCTCTTTAGGGGATTGGCTAGGTTAGAGATAAAGCGTCTAAACTTAATTTCTTCGCCTAAGAAAACTATTGACTCCCTTTCCCTGTAGCTATGATAGCCTTGCATCATACTTTCCAATTCCTCTAGCTTACTCTCCTAGTGTGTATGCCACCTCCTTTACGCTTGTCCTAGTCTAAGTCCTTTAAAATTTTCGCTTACAACTAAATATCCTTCGATGCTTGACTTGTGGGCTCTCCTTGGTGCCTTGTACATATGCGTTGAATTGTGTGTCTCAGTGGATTTCAAACATTGGAGTTTAGCGCTTGTCTTTCAATGGTGGAATGGAATGAAAGGGATCGATGATTTGCTCCATGAGTTGTGTGTAAGGTCTCGTGAGATTGACGCTTGGATAATCAGAGTTTGTACTTGGGAATACACTATGTTACCATTAATCTATTTAAGTATAAGAATTTATTTGTAAACACTTATGAGGGTGCGTTGGTGTTAGTGATCTTCTTAAGGTGCTTCGCTTGGTGGGTGGTCTTGGGTTCAAAACCCATGGACCCTATAAAATTTTAATTAACTTTTAATGTAGTTTAACTTTACACTAAATACACAATTAATTTAATTAAAATTTTAATTTTTAAAGATAATTAACTTTAAATTAATTAAATTAAATTAAATTGAATTAACTTTAAATTAATTTAAACTAAATTAACCTAAATTATGTTTACACTAAAATAATAATAAAAAAATAAACGAACACACACACAATTTATAAAAAGAAATTTAAAATTTAAGAAAATCGAAATAATTTCAAAACAAGTGAGGGCACGCTTGGATTCCACGTGCCCACCTTGCTACTTACAACTTCCTCCTAACCTAAACCTAACCCTACACATACTCTCTCTCGAGCTCTCTTCCCCTAAAACCTTACACAAACTCTGTCGCCTCTCCATTATGCTCTCTCCCTCTCGGCAGGCTCGATTCTTGGCGTTGAGCGCTAGTGCTTGGGTGATGGATTCTATGTTTTGTCTCTGGCGTTGGTCGCTGGTCTTTGGCACTGGTGCTTGCTTCTCCTTTTTTTTTATTTTTTATTATTCACACTATCATGCTCCTCTCCTCTTAACTTGGCGCTTGGTATTGGCTTAGTATTTATATATATATATATATA
>CBVK0100485870.1:0-18105 GCA_900067695.1 Picea abies
TATAGAATAACTAAAATATGTTATGAAATGGTAGTTGGAGTATGCTCTAGCCTCCAAATTATTATTATCAAAGAAATTGTTAGTATTCTACTTGATTCTTTGGTGGATATTGAAGTAAATCTTAAGTAATAGATTTGTTATAAATATTGGTTTTGGAATTTTACAAAACATTAATATTTTAATGATATTTATAGTAAGTTTGTTTTGTATTTATCGTAATAAATAGTTTGTTGTGTATTTATGTAAAAAAATAATTGTGTATGATTTGGGGAGTTAATTGGGTTCTACATGGTATATAAAACATTTTTTATTTGGAAATTTGATAAAATTGGAACATATGTTTTAGTTTAGTAAAATGTAATTTGAAAGTTTTCACAATGAAAATAATAGTAGTAATTATTAACAATGTCACAAGTATAAATTGAAGTTTTCAGAATGTTTTTAAAATAAATAAAGTGATGAATAAAAGATTGACATATTAATCCTAAAACTCCAAAATATAACCAAACTAAAACACTTGTTCTTCTTGTCTTTAAAGTAACAAACTATAAAAACTATCTAATATCACTTCATTAAACATGTAAACATATTCTAATATTTCTAGTTATTTGTATTATAATAATTCATCCTAAACTTTTAATTTTCAAATTTATTATGAAATGTTTTTAAAATTAATTTTTAATAACTATTTAAAAATTTATTGAATTTTTTTATATTTACAATTAAAATTCATACCAAAATTATATATATGGAAAAAAAATATTTATAAATATTTTTATGTGTTATTTATTTAAAAAACTTAAATATCCTTACTTGCCTTACAACAGTGGTTACTTTGCTTTACAAGAAAAGCAAATCCTCTCTAATAGACTAATTTCAACCTAATAATAGACGACCGATGTTAGGTTGAATATAACACTTAAAGCCAAAGAAAACAACATATGCATGCAAATGATAGGATCTATAGAAGAGTTTTTATCGTGGAAACTTAAATAACTTCATAAGCGGAATTAGTGCACCTAAAAAACTCATGAAAAAAAGTCCAAAAGAAAAAACAATTGGGCCATTTTTGGGCTCAACTGTTATGATTGGGCCATTTTTGGGGCAAAAGAAAAAACAATTATAATGAAGAAGAAAAACTATAAAATATTTGTTTGGGTAAGCTTGTTGTGATTAGTACAGCTTAGGCAAGTACGGTTTCTTACTACTCTACATCTAACACAACTCTAATCTTATATTTTATTAGTTTTTTAACATCAGAGAGATGTTACTTGCAAACATAAAATGCATCAGATCTGTTAAAGCAGTGATTCAGATTAGATGTGTTGATAGTTTATACATCTCATACAACTCACAAAATTATATTAGAAATATAATTTTTACATCATCGATCAATGATCAAAGTTGTTTGAAAACTTTCAGGGCAACCAAAGCTGCACTTTCTACTGTTCATGCAATCCAAAAATAACACACTACATCCAAAAAAGGATACAAGAAACTGATTACATCAGTTCTGAAAAACTCCATCCTAATACTACTAATAAGTTGAAATTAACACTGAACCAGAAACATACGTTCTAGGTTACATCCCACAAAAAACATTCAAAATAAACAAGCAAAAATGGCCCTTTAGAAAATTTTCATACACGGATGCGGACCTTCATTCACACCATCCCAGTAGTAATATGTTAATCTACCTTTAGGCGCTAAGAGTGCTTGTTTGGATAGTCTATCTGCCTCCTCATTAGATTCTCGATAGATGTGTTGAAAGCTGATGTCTTGGAAAGATTGCACCAGGATCCGGGTTCTGTGTTTCCACCCTTCAATTTTGATAGCTTGGAGATGGTTTTTTTCCCTCGACCAATCTATAATCACTTTGGCGTCCCCCAACATCTAGATATGGTGAAAACCCAGGAGGTTTGCAATGGTCAATGCAACCCACGCTCCCATCAATTCATCTTTTGTATTGGATCCTTCTCTGTAGTTAAAAATCCATCTAACATCATGTTCATTTGATCTCTTCATGGATACCCCTGCCCTGCAATTTGATCCCCCTGCAATGGAAGCCCCATCGAAGAAGGCCAAAGTAAATCCATTCCACCAGATAATAGGACTCATTCTTAAGGCCTGTGACTTATAAATTGTTTAATGGTTATTAAGAGCACTTAAAGTCCTGTAGGCAATGAAACCTGCTATGGGGGTCTTCCCTTCAAAAAGAGCTTCATTCCGAGCTTTCCAAATGTACCAGCTCAACAGAACAAGCAACCTTTTAGATGCAGTTGTGTTCAGTAACCGAGTGTCCATACAATCGTTGATGTTTTGACCGCTCCATGACCACTGCAGATTCAAGTTAATTAAGCATTTTGACCAGACGACTTGAGTAAAACGATAGTGGATGAATAAATGTTTGTTGTCTTCAATGGATTCTCTGCACAGTATGCATAATCCTGGTCCCATCCAGCCCTTAGTTTGTAAGACAACCCACGTTAATATTATATTCTCAATGGCCAACCAAAAGAACAAAATTGTTTTTAGTTGGATTCTCCATTTCCATAGTTGAATCTGCCACCCTCTCCTGATCGGTAGACCCTGAGTAGAAATAATTGCATTGTAGCAATTCTTGACTGATAGTCTGCCTGATGTGTCTCCTCCATTCCAAAGCAATTGATCCTCCAACCCTTCCATAAGTGTAATCCCTGCTATCCTTAGCTCCATTGTGTAATTGTTCCAGGCGATTGCATGATCACCTCTCAATTCCAGTTCATCACAGCTTTTTCAGAAATTTGTGAAGGATAGAGGTTCTCTTACTGAGAGCGCTTATGCCAAAGAATTAACACGCTTTCCATTTAGTATGGTTATGGGCGTCCGAGTGACCATTTCACAGGAAATGAAACATTAGTTTCCTTATCCTATTTAGAACTGTTCGAGGAAGAGCTTCCAAAGACATCCAAAACACTGATTGCCCTTCCAAAACACCTTTAACCGGGATGAATCTCCCCCCTAATGAAAGCCACCTATTGCTCCATAAATTAATTTTATTTAAAACTCTAGTAACCAACCAATCCCAATCTGTTGTTCGCTGAGGTCATGTCTTCAAAAAGTGCCCCAAGTAATGAAATCCTAGAGCGAGCTCACTAAAAGTATAGGGTAGAAGATATTTATAAAGTGGCAGCTCCAAATCCGAGAGCCCTTCATAATGGACTGTAGATTTAGTCTGGTTTACTATGAGCCCCGAGGCTTTGCAGAAATCATTGATAATACTCAAAATTAGATTCTATTCAGCCAATCTTGCCTTAGATAAAATGAGGACATCGTCCACAAACAGTAGATGAAGAATTCTGGTCATTCTGGTCACTTTAATCCCCAAGAGGTGTCCATCCTCAAAATTGTGCTTCAATAATTGGCTGAGACCTTCAATCACGAGGATGAAAAGGAGGGGCGATAATGGACAACCTTGTTTGACTCCCCTTCCACTTCTGAAAAAATTTGTGGCCTCCCCATTTATTAGAACATCAAAGGAAGGAAGGGTGAAACATGACATTATCCAATTAGTCATATGGATCCCCTAACCAACTTTATGAAGGATCAATCTAAGAAAGTCCCAATCTAGACAATCGTAAGCTTTCCTCAAATCCAATTTTAAAATGAGGGATTTTAATTTTTTTTTTTTATACTATGGAGGCTTTCATGAGCAGTGCCAATAGCATCTTGGATACGCTTGCCTTTCAGAAAACCCATTTGTTCAATGGAGATCACCCTTGAGAGAAAAGGTTTAATCTGATTCACGATAATTTTGGATATAATCTTATAACATAAGTTGCACATAGAAATTGGGCAGTAATCATCAAAGGTAGAAGGTTTATTTGCCTTTGGAATCGGTGTTAGAAAGGTGGAGCTAAGGCCTCCCACGATAGTTCCTAGTCTTCTTGATTCTTCAACCATTGCTAGTAGGTCTTCCGCAACTAGATTGAAAAAGTGTATGAAGAACTCGACTGTCCACCCATACGGACCTGGACTCTTTTCCTTTTTAAAATGAAAGAGCATCGACTGCAACTCCTCCATAGTAACTGGATTGTATAACGAACTTGACTCTTCCTCTTCGATCATCCGAGGAAAGTAGTCGACTAACTTGCATTGCCCAACAATATTTGCACAATTTGTTGCTTTGTAAAAGTTATTAAAATGTAAAACTCCTTCTTTCTTCAATGAATCTTGATCAATGGCAGAAAACTCATTAACTCCTTTAATATCCCAAATATGTTTTTTGGATCTCTTGTGTGAGGCCAAATTATGAAAGTATTTAGTATTTTTATCTCTGTTGGCAAGCCACAAGGCCCTACTGTGCAATCTCTAATGGTCTTCCTCCTGTTGAAGAATTTCATGCCTTTCCAATTCTAGTTTCCTGTTGGCATAGGGGTAGACCCAGGGTTCAATGCTCAAGAGCGCACCAACAAAACCCTAACTATCGGCCCTTTCAGCAACACCTGCGAAGCAGATGAAGTCTCACCCGAGGTAGAGGCAGGGGTGGTTGCAAGACTCAGATGTCTGCAACCTTAGCTGGGACACTGATATGTGATTATATCTCTTACAGGGCACTTAGCATAGATCCTTCATCAATATTTAACCCGACTGGTACTTCGCAGATAGCACAGAGCATCGCAATGAGTACTTATACTAAATATGATTTAGTACTTAGCCACAAAAATATAGGTTAGATTCAATAGATCAAGCACTAAGCATCTTATATATTAGATCTAACATTCATTCATATATCATCAGCACAGAGCATAACTAGATCTACTTAATCATATCAAGCGCTTAGCCAAGAAAGAGATAAACACATTAGATCGAAGCACAAAGCACTATACACACGGTTACCATGGTTCACCCCCACCCTGGGGCTACGTCCACAAAATCTTCTTTATATTATCTCGGTCAAGCAGTTACAGCACAGAGCTTCAATGACCCTTACTTCGTACATGACAAAAGATCTACGCAACTCGCTAGATCCTTCCTCCTTGCTTTTCAACACAAGACTACAACAACTTGCACTTAGATTTCCGATCTCATGCACAGAGCACTCTAAGATACATCCGATCACACAGATCCAATTACTAGCACTGAGCTTCCAATCATACATCACATAGATGTCTACATTACTATCCTTCTCCTCTATTTACATTGCCTATTTGTAGATTACAAAATGGGCCTAAGCGTGGGTAAACCCACGGGCCGACATCCCTTTCTCATTATATCAACCCAAAACCCTAAGATGGACCCAAAAATAGGTCTTTCTTCCTTACTTTCCACTTCGCATTGCGGTCCTTCCCTGGCAAGTTGTCGCAGTCCCAAAAGTGGTCAAATGCCAATAGGCCCCCAACACTCACCTGTGACTCATCCTGAGGCACTCAGGTTTGACCAATTCTGCTTTGAACGCCTCGATCTTGGCTCGAGCTGCTTCAACCTGCTGCAGTGCGACAACCTCTTCTTCAATAAATTCCTAAATTATTGTGTCATTGAGTGGTCCTTCCAGGCATTGTTCTACAGTGATGACACCCTGTTCGAGTTCATCTCCCTGGCTTTCAGGTTCGGCGAACAGTTGGCATGCCTTTTCTTGGAGTGGTTGCAGTTGTTGAGAGACTTCCATTACTTTACTTTTCAGTGTGTGTACTTGTTGTTGGGTTGTGCGTTGTTCTACGAACCTCTTCATTCTTTCGACTGGGGTCACAGACTTCAGCTGCGCTTGTAGCACATTTGCATGCTACTTTGCTTCATGGAGTTGTGCCGCCAATGTCTGCAATTCTGGATTCTTTGCGAGGGTTTCATAAGTCTGGGCGATTCTAGTGCTTAGCTACCTACATTCCAAAGCCAAGGTTTTTAATCGGTCGACTGCGCTTCGAGCAGTGGCCTCTCTTAGATCTCTTATCTCTTGGGGTGTCTCAGGCATGGTGCAGAGCTCTAGATCCATGATGTGCTGTTGAAGTTGTTGGATTACTTCTTCCAGTTGGGTCACCTATTGTGGGAGACAATCTTCCATATTCACTTCTATGATCGTCACAGAGCGTAGTGCATTGTGAACTATTTCCTGTACTTCAAGTTTCTCTGCTAGCAACTAGTCCTTGCTCTACTGTAACTGTGCTTTTTCCTCCTCCCACTTTGCTTGTAAGGCAAGCTGCTCCTGTTCTTCCTTCCTCTGTTGTTCTCCATGTTCGCTTTGTTCTTGTGCCAAAGTCTGGGTGGCTTGCGTTATGTCTTCTTGAGCTCGTCGAAGGTGAGCTTCGACTTTCTCGACGATCTGGCATAATTGAATGGGCTCATCACTTGTTCCTAGTATTTCCATTGTTAAGGGTGTCGTAGAAACTGTTTGGCTGGACTGGAGTGCCTGTTGCACTTCTTTGAGTTCGCCCATGATCCGGCAGAATAGCTCCTCCTGCTTTGCTTCTTTCTTTTCTG
This sequence comes from Picea abies, assembly GCA_900067695.1. Taxonomy (NCBI): domain Eukaryota; kingdom Viridiplantae; phylum Streptophyta; class Pinopsida; order Pinales; family Pinaceae; genus Picea; species Picea abies. Next base: position 6,454 of record CBVK0100485870.1, read on the forward strand.
TGAGCTCTAGTGAAACATCATTTAGTGCAGCAATTAAGAAGTCAAAATCATCCAGGGTAAGGGTAGTTTTAAGCGTGGTCCGGGTGGCCTTAGCTTTCTTTCAGGATGAGGGATTGGGTGGGGTAATCTTCCTTTTCTTGGAGAGATCTTCCTCGTCTCTAGGAAGAGTAACCTCGCCTTTGTTCTTCTCAACTTCTGTGCCCCCTAGTTCTTCACCATTACCTCCCTTCGCGGGTGAGAGCGAAGAAGTCTTCGTGGATGTGCTATGGATATCTTGAACTTCCACATCCTTCTTAGTCTTGCGCAGTTCTGGTGTATTTGGCATAGCTTCAGGGCTATCTACATCGGACATCTCTACGGGGTCTACTGCAACAAGGAGGTATGCCGACCATTCCTTGGTAATCTCCTCCAAGACATCTTCTATCAGCTTGCAATATGACTCGAGTTGTTTTTTGTGCTCATCTGTGCGCACTGTGATGTAGGTGAAGTGACGATCTGTGTTGAATTTCATCAAAGGTCTAAACCTATGAAGCGTGTTGGGTGTGATGCGCGGTGTAGACTGAATGTCATTCTTCAACTGAGTGTAGTAAGTGTGGAAGACGACATTGGACTACCACTATTTGTTCATGTTGTTGGAGTACCACAAGGTACAAAACTTCGGGGCCAGTGGTTCGAAGGGTTCGATCTCTGGAAAAGTGGCTCCCTCGAGTAGTTCCCAAGCGATGAAAGTGATGAGTATGAGCAACCAGCTAAAGTGAAACTCATACCATTGGTCTTGTGCTTGTCTACAGTCGAGCTCTAACTGATTTATAAGGTATTTTTCCCAGTTCATTTGTAGTCCCTCTGCGCACTTCCCTGCGAGGTCAACTACAAATCCGATCACCCGTGTAGGTCTTTTTTTTCGGACTAACTTTCCTACAATTAGCTGGCAACCAAAGTGCAATGTTGCATTCTCAATGGAGGATACCTTGTAACCTCGTGTGCCTTTCTCCAGATCGCCATATGTGTCTTTTATTCTTTGAGCGAGAGCGAGAGCACGATCTACGGTCTTTCCAAGGTAAAAGTCCTGCGGGTCAGGGCCCTACATGCTTAGATCAATGATCCAATTGATCAGAATCAGATCCACAATGATGTGGCGGTCCAACCATAGGTATCCTCCGTGGTAGCAGTACAACAACAGTCTAACACATGCATTTACTTCCCGGTGCCTCTCGAAATGTGGAATCTTCATTACGTTGAGAAGGGTTCACTGCGCAAGGTTATAGGTCCATTGTTGCGGTACAATCTTGGGGTTCTTTCCTTTTGTAATAGTCAAGTACTTGTGCGAGGCTAGCATACTGTAAACCTTGCGATCTTCAAGGTTAAAATCACTAAATTTCAGCGCGGTGAGCTTCTCCTGGTCAGCATGAACTGCGCACACCCCTTTCAAGAGGTACACAGTGACTACAGCATAGTTGAAGTCTCTAGGTATAGTGTCTCGATTCATTGTTTTGCTTAGTGGTGGGATATATTTAGGCAAGATGCTTGGGATCATCTTCGCAGTAGAGAAGTCGTTTCCGATCTTAGATCGTCTTTCCGAAGGCAGTCAGGATGGTCATGCTCGAGCAATGGAGGGGGAAGCTGGCAGTGTGCCCGAGGACGATGCTTGTACACCTGCAGACATTTTGTGTTCTGACATGTCTCTCTCATTCATTAAATCAATTAGAACTTCTTCAACAATTTTCTCAGCAGTGTTGAGCTCATCCAACATATAAACTTGGGTCAATTGGCTTGGGTGCAAAAGGAATTCAGAGACTATAGTGAATAGTAAAGCAATGATCTCAGGGTAAATAAATCTCAAGGTTCGCGCTCAAATTCTTAGTTAGCAAAAAGTATTCTCGGTGCGTGGCGTGATGGGTTAAGTAGGCAATCTCAACAACGGTCTGCTTGCAACGAACATGGGGCCTTCATTAACTCTGTTCTATCAGTTCTGGTGCTATCCAATGGTCTAGTGGTAACCCATAATTGCTTTTCGATCCATTCTGAGCGGCGGTCGAATGGGTATATCAGTTCCAACGGATATATTTCTTCATCATGGCCAAGTACTCTAAGTCGTTGTTCTAATATCTCAGTGAAGCTCCAATTCTACAATTCTTCTTGTTGCGAAGCGTCCTCTAGAACCTCTTGTAATCTTACAGTATTAGCCCTTTTCTTTCTTAACTTCCTAGCCTTCTTCCCAGTGAGCTTCATCTCAGTAATGCTTTTACCATTCATATGTTTATCTTCTGTGGTCTTAATTACTTCGCGCTGTTGAAATTATTTTCTAGGGTTCCTTGATAATACTTCTTCTGTATCAAAAATAGGTAACTCGATCTTCTACAGATCTTCAAGTGTTCTCTTAGCTTCGACATTGGAGTTGCTAATATTAAATATCTGCGATCTACTCTTCTGTTCTTCAATCAAGTGTGTGATCCTTCTGGTCATAAAGTCTTTTAACTCTTGCTTCTTATGTTCCAAAATTTTTTCTTCCTCTTTTCATTTGGCTTGTTCTCTATCAATCCAAGGTTTTCCTATGAGCATGGTAAATGGGGCGTTGTCTTCAACAAATTTAATGATCTCAAAGTCTTTCTCTATCGAAGTTCCATTGACAATCATAGGTGTCCGGGCGAGCCTTCCACATAGGTTTACTAGCTTTCCTCTGAAGAAATTTGTTCCTCCTAGGGAAGGGATCATGGTAGGCTTTCCTATATCTTCCCAAGTTCTTTCTGGCATAATGTTCACTTGTGTTTCTTCATCAAGAGTATAGTCAATGTCAAAGTCCCCTATTCTTTCTTTGATTTTCTCCTTTTCTTTGAATATCTCTGATAGCCTAACATGTCGGTGGTCATTCAAGGTATCTTTCATTTGTAGCAATATATTTTTTGATTCTTTCTGGGTTTTTGCTATAATCTTGGTCTCTTGATCTCCTTTAGGGTTTTCTTACTCCATATTCAGCTTCTCAAGCCTAGCAATCATTCTAGGGCAATCCAATACTTCATGGTCCATAGCCTTACAACAAAGGCAACTAGGTCTTCTCCCAGGGCATTCCTTAGCTAGATGTCCCAGTCTTCTGCAACTATAACATAGGGTTAATCTTCTCTTTCATTTAGATGTTCCCCAACTCCTTCTGTACTGTGCACCAGGATCAAGGAGGCTAGCCTACAAATAACTCTGTGTAGGATCCTGCATCCACTTGTTAGTCCAGACATTCCTTCAATGCATAGGTATAACATATCTATCACTATACTTATCAGATCTATTCATATCAAACTTCCTTTCATCTATTAATGCCCTAGTTTTGAAGCTAGGACATAATCTATCAAACATACCTAGATCCATGCTTTAGAAACAAAAAATTTCACTTATCTTACTTCTACAGAGCACAAAGCTTCCAAATCTAAAATTTTTTGACTATTCTTACCGTTATCAGAGCACAAAGCTTACAAATCTTACCTCTTTTCTGTAGATTTGACCTTTTTCTTTTAGAAATTTTTACTTTTATTAAAGCATAGAGCGTTCAGATATCACTTATTTTCTTCGGTATCAACGTCTTTCTTGCAGATCTGACCTTTTCCCTTTAGATATGACCTCTTTTTCTACAAATCTAACCATTTTCCCTTCAGATCTGACCTATTTTTCTACAGATCTGACCTTTTCCCTTCAGATCTAACCTCTTTTTCTCAGCACAAAGCTTTGTAGGTCAAGTAGAATATTGCGCACTAGGGCAACAGATCTACGCACAGAGATTAGTTCGCACAAATCTTTTTCTTCTTTTGTTCCCAGCAATCACAGTTCCAGGTCCTCACAATGAAACCATTTGTTGGCACAGGGGCAGACCCAAGGTTCAATGCTCAAGAGCGCACCAACAAAACCCTAACTACCGGCCCTTTCAGCAACACCTGCGAAGCAGATGAAGTCTCTCCCGAGGTAGAGGCAGGGGTGGTTGCAGGACTCAGATGTCTGCAACCTTAGTTGGGACACTGATCTATGATTGTATCTTTTACAGGGCACTTAGCATAGATCCTTCATCAATATTTAATCTGACTGGTACTTCACAGATAGCACAAAGTATCGTAGTGAGTACTTATACTAAAGATGATTCAATACTTAGCCACATAAATATAGGTTAGATTCAATAGATCAAGCACTAAGCATCTTATATATTAGATCTAACGTTCATTCATATATCATCAGCACAGAGCATAACTAGATCTACTTAATCATATCAAGCGCTTAGCCAAGAAAGAGATAAACACATTAGATCGAAGCACAAAGCACTATACACACAGTTATCGTGGTTCACCCCCACCCTGGGGATACGTCCACAAAATCTTCTTTATATTATCTCGGTCAAGCAGTTACAACACAGAGCTTCAATGACCCTTACTTCGCACAGGACAGAAGATCTGCGCAACTCGCTAGATCCTTCCTCCTTTCTCTTTAGCACAAGACTACAACAACTTTCACTTAGCTTTTTGATCTCATGCACAGAGCACTCTAAGATACATCCAATCACACAGATCTAGTTACTAGCACTAAGCTTTCAGTCATACATCACATAGATGTTTGCATTACTATCCTTCTCCTCTATTTACATTGCCTATTTATAGATTACAAAATGGGCCTAAGCGTGGGTAAACCCACGGGCTGACATCCCTTTCCCATTACATCAACCCAAAACCCTAAGATGGACCCAAAAATAGGTCTTGCTTCCTTACTTTCCGCTTTGCATTGCGCTCCTTCCTTGGCAAGTTGTCGCAGTCCCAAAAGTGGTCAAATATGACCAAGTATTCTTCAAAACTTGGTCAAGGGCCAACATTTCCTAAGTGTTGACTCGGTGCCTTGATTTGTTGGGTCTTCGATCAGATTTAAGAGCACTGCTTCCAAATCTAGCAGCCTTACTCTGCTAAATTTTACCTTTTCTTTATACTAGCTCTTTGTTAGTTTTTTTATACTTTGTAGTTTCAGAACAATCCTCTTTTGAGCGCTAACTTCGGATCGAAACCTAGGGTCTTTCCACGCCTTAACGATGATATCCACGAAGTCCTTTTCAACGAGCCACTGTGTATTGAATTTAAAAGGAAATCTCTTATATTTTGGCGGAAGTTCCAACTGTAAACAGACAGGCACATGATTGGAGAAAAATGAGAACTTGACCCATGATCGATAAATGCCAACTTCATTTAGTAATTCTTTAGAAATCAATACACTGTCAAGTTGTCTTGCAATCACCTGCTGACCCAAACATCCATTTCTCCAAATAGGCACGATCTTTGAAGGCTTGATGTCTATAAGGTTATTGGAAGAAAATAGGTCTCTATAATAATCATCAGTTCCATAACATGCCCCTCCCCATGCCTCTTCTGAGTTGAGGATGAGATTAAAATTGTCTACCATGATCAAATTTTTGACAGTCAAAAGACCACTGTCTTCCATAGATTTCCAGAAAGTTTTTTTGGATGTGCAAGGTCCATAGACATTTAGCAAGGCTAGCTCCCAGTTGTTTAAAAGACTCCTACCTATTAATAGAATGCCCCCCACAGTGAGAAAAGGTAATAGTTTAAATAAAACTGGATCCCAAGCGACAAGCAAACCTCCAGAAGTTCCAACCGATTCAACAGAGCAAACAACCCAAGAGGGGAGGAAAAAAGAGAAGAAATCCCTAGCTTTTTGCGTAGAAACTAGGGTTTCTTGGAGAAAAACAATCTCAGGTCTCGTAACATCCAGCAAACGTCTAAAGGAAGCAACTTTGAGGGTTCCCCCAATCCCTCTAACATTTAGGGAGAGTAATAACATTAGTTTGACCTCGCCAGGGCTTTCATTGCTCTAAGAGGCCCAAGGTCATTGATTGTAGGAAGAGTCTTTGTGGTAATAGGGATATTCTCTGAGGTCTTTTCAGATAGTTGAGAAAGTTTTTTCCGACAGCTCCGAGTTTTTATAGGAGAGATTTCTACACCTATACCCCTAGACCAAGAAAAACTTTTCCCTTCCCTCCCCGAGGAAATTATAGAGCCAGTAGAAGAGATATTACTTGCAAAATAAAATGCATCAGATCTGTTAAAGCATTGATTCAGATTATATGTGTTGATTGCTTATGAGATATGTATTACTTTAGAGCAGGTTTCATCGTTGCAACAAACCTAGACAACTATATGTACATTCATTTGAAACTGATCGCTACCACAATTTGGTTACACATCATATGAATCTGCATTTGACTAAGTTGCATATGCATGTCTCAGATGGTTCTTTAGTTAATGTTGACTCCCAAAAAAGCATGATTGTGTAATGGGTGAGCCAAAATACATACTTAAATAACATTTTGGTCCCAAAAAGTTTGTTATAATTTTCTACCATGATCTCTTATTAATATGGCATTTTTCTCTGTCATTCCTATTTATCGTCATGTACTCCTTTTAAGTTTAAAACACAAATTTCCTTAGCCTGGTTCCATTTTTTTGTTTTGTTTCATTGAGAAAATCCATTTCTAACCATTTGTTCCATGATCTCTTTTTAATATGCCATTTTTCTCTATCATTCCTATTTATCGTCATGTACTCCTTTTAAGTTTTAAACACAAATGCCCTTAGCCTGGTTCCATTTCTTTGTTTTGTTTCGTCTAAAAAATCCATTTCTAACCATTTGTTGCCCACCTTTTATGCAATTTCTCTTACGTTGTTCATGGTTCTACTTAACTTAATCCTGCTATAACTAAAAGTAAAAGTACTCTAAAATCTAAATTTAGACTTAGTAATTAGAAAATCATCATCTCACACAACTACTCTTCTTGTTCCCCGTTGCTTCCTATTGCCAAACAATCCCCTCTAACACACTTGCAAGTACTTGATATCATTGATCTAGCAATTGGAATTTTACTTCATAAAACCTTTATATTTTTCCCTAAACCTGTAAAGTTGTCTCCTTTACATCAAAATAAACTGGTCCAGATGCAAGATTTCCTTGAGTTAATAATGTGTTCCCCATTCACCACCCTGCCCACTTGTTGATGTAATTTTGGTGGATCCTCTTGGATAGAGTGATTTGGAGTGTCTCGAGCAACCCAAACCACTGTTAGAGGTGAATATCCACACCTTGATGTTGAACCCAGGGCATGTAGCCTCCAATGGGCTACTCTACCACTGAGCTACATGCCCCTTTCATGTTGGGCACCCTTATCAGTTAGACATCAACGAATGGATTGCTACCCCCAACACCCCCCCTCAAACCATACTTTGTATTAGGCCTACTATCCACCTACTATTAAACATCATCAGGTGCCTCTCATATCAAGTTGAAAATTGGACAAGCTATAAATCAAACTTGGGACCTTCCCACAACCAACGAGTTTCTCTACCACCAAGTGAGATTAGTGAATGGATAGAATATGATGTTCCAAAATGTTTAAGCCGATAGTGTGAACCCACCAATCCACAGTGAGAACGTGGGTGCCACATAAGGATGGAGTTATGTTTAAGCCCTAAAGCTTTTCCAACTCAAAATCAAAGTCACAAACACGTATGTGCCAAATAAGAATGGAGTTGTGTTTAAGCCTTGAAGTTTGATAGTAAAAATCAAAATCAAAATCATGTGGGTTCCAAATAAAAGGGGTTATGTTCGAGCCTCAAATATTTACTAGTGCAAAATCAAAAACACAATCTGAAGCGGAAAAATGTTCTTATTTTAACCAACATAGTTGATAAATAAGATGCATTAGGAAGTCTTCTATTCAAACTCGTGTAGGGAAAACAATGCCATGTTGGGCAGCGATACAAACCTCGAGGGAGGGAAAATTAGGTCAATGGCCCGATCATTCACTTGAACAGAAAAATCATTATGAAATTCAAGGGGCCACGATCCTCCATAAATCATTGTGACCCAAAATAATTGAATAGTGAATAGAAAAGGGGGGGAAAAAACCACCACAAATGCCCACCCACAACACAAAACATACCTTTCAACATCCATTTCTTCATAAGCACTCAATTCTTCCTCCTCGACATGTGCACCATCACTGAAAAAACCCTTCTACACATTTCTATCTTCAATGTACTCTGACTGGTTCTCTTCTTTAGAGTCTCCATAAGTTGAGGATGTATCAAACAGGGTGGATGTTGATTTTTCTATATGAGATAATATGAGATATCGATATCTTATTACAATGATGAGTGTTCCATATATAGAGAACATACGGTGACCATCCATGAAAGGATGCGTCCCTTGGATAATAAATAAATACTTATTTATTATATATATTATACAACTACTTATTAATCTCAGAGACTATCTTCCCCATGCAGCGCAAACATCAACACTCCCTCTCAACGAGGGAGACATTCTACATCATGACAAGCTTGTCTATGAAGTATACAAACTTCTCCCTAGACTCATGACACATGTCTATTGTCCTTGGAGATGTCTCTCTCCAACCTGAACTGAGGGTAAAATCCCTCTGCAACTGTAATGTCCCTTTCCAAATAGGAGCTCCAGAAAAGGAGGCTTAATGGTCTAAACCACCCCGTTAGACTATAGCCAGGGCCAAAGAGGGGTAAACAGGGTTACTAGAGGTCACTCTAGTCATGGGTGTTATATTCGGAAAGTGGCATTGGGGTAACAAGGGTTAACAACGCTTTTAAGTCATTATGAGCTAAAAATAGAAGTCAACAGTGAATTAGGGTTTCAACAGTGATTTAGGGTTTCAACATTATTTAGGGTTTTGGAAAGCTATAAAAGAAGGGTCAGCGACCTAATTCATCATTATGCAGATTATGACTTGTCATTGAGGAGAAGAGGTGCATCTCAGGAGAGATAGTTCAGTGTATTCCAGGAGGAAGACACCAGTTGGTTGATTTCGGTGTTGAAAGACACACCCTAGTGACCGGGAAGATCATCTAGGTCTTCCATCATTCTTCATTGATTCTGCAGTGCTCCCATATTCCAGGTATTATCTTTTAGTTGCTTATTTGTATTCTGGCTAAGATCCTTTTGTCTTTTGATCTAGCCGAGTGTTGTTATTTTATTCAGTCGCAGTTGCTTATTTATATTCCAGCTAAGATCCTTTGTATGTTGACCTAGTCGAGTATTGTCAGTTATTCAACCGCATTCGGCCATTTTGTAATCCACAGGGATATCATAATACAAACTTTGCAGTCCTTTGTCGCATTTATTATTTGTATGATCATTTATATGTTGTAAACCTTTGATCCTACACACAGATTAGCAACGTTTCCTAGATTAGCCAAGTTAGGAACATTACAGTGGTATCAGAGCTTTAGTCCTGCCAGCCTGTGACTAAAGACAATGAGTGCAGCAGAAGAACAAGAGGGTCGTGAACACGTAGGTGATGAATATGTCACTTACAACAGACATCGGGAAAGAAGGCATAGGCTTGATTTCCCCCCTTTTCCTCCTAGCTCAGAGGAAGAGGAAGAGGCACACAAAGAAGCAGAGAGAAGGGCAGAGCATGAGGCTGAGCGTGAGGTAGAGAGGATGCTAGGAGACAAATATGAATGACTAGAGGGTAGTGGCAAGGCCCCCGTAAATCCAGAGGAAGATTTCATGCAGGTTATCAGCAGTATGTTAGCTAGTCAACGGATCATGTCTCAGTCCTTGGCACAAGTGGTTGATAGATTGGCTAGAGTGGGCACCCCAGATACACAAGTCTCGCATGCAACACAGGTGAACTTGGGAGCAGGCAGTAGACCCCAGTCACCCTCTCGCACATACACCTCTGTGAGTAGGATTCCCAGACCCTTGTTTCCCAGTTTCCAGAGGGCAGCCCGGGTGGCAGCACCGCCACCGATAACACAGAGGTCACCCACTCATGCAGACGACATTGCAGAGTATAGGAGGGAGTACGCAGGATTGGGTCGTGACTTCATCAGGACATGACCTTAGTTGAGTACTGTGGAGTCAGATTCAGGAACCGCCCCAGAGAGCCGTAGAGGGGAGGACCACAACAACAACAGGGGCATAACCTCAATTTCATCCAAAAAGTTGGAAAACTCACCATCCCTTCTTTCGACGGATCATCCAAATACACCTCCAGAGCTTGGGTACAGAAGCTAGACATGTATTACAAGCTCAACCAGATGACTAAGACAGAGGCCATCAGTTTCGTGACCTTACACTTGGAGGGCGAGACACACGAGTGGTGGTATCATGGACTGGTGACATTGGGTCACAGTCACATCACCTCCTATAGGGAGTTCACAGATAGGCTCATGGACAGGTTTGACAGGAAGGATCCCGAGATATACTTCAGGGAACTAGCCCAGTTGAGACAAACTAGCACAATAGAGGCGTTCATCACAGAGTTTCAGCGGGTAGCCGTGGCAGTGACAGATATATCAGAGCCCAGGCTGATCATGCTATTCATAGAAGGACTTACAGAGCCTTTGAGAGGATGGGTGAAGGCATATAGGCCTCTCACTTTGCAGGATGCCATTCTTCACACTCGAGATCTGGCAGATTCAATGCCAAAGACTAAAACTTTCTCCAAACCATTTGTGCCCCAGAGGGATCGAGACAGGAAACCATTCCAGAGAGAATGGAAGGGCAAGGAGAAGTTGGATGATGAGACTAGGCGAGAGCTTATGAGGAAGAATCTTTTCTTCAATTGCAGAGATCCTTGGGTCCCAGGCCACAGGTGCATGGGCAAGGGAGAGATTCATTATATTGAGGTAGCAGTAGACAGCGTGGACAGTGAAGAGGAGGAGCAGGACAGTGGATCCACTAGTTCATAGGAGTTAGCACCAACAGAGGAGCAGCCTCCCCGTAGACAACTGACACCGACAGGAGCCCATCATCCAGTAGTCCTACAATCGCCAGAGCAGGCTTACAGGAGGAAAGCCGCAAAGGGAGGATTCATAGTGACGCTTTCTGGTGTTCCTAGGTATGATACCCTCCGTATCAGAGGGATTATTTAGGGGCAACGGGCAATCGCCCTGATAGATGGTGGGGCCACCCACAACTTCATCGACGCTTCACTAGTAGCGAGACGGGCACTTCAGGCATAGGAGTTTGAGGGGTTTGATGTTGCGGTAGCAGATGGCCACACAGTGGAGTGTCTAGATAGAGTTCCAAACTTAGAGATGAAGTTAGGAAACTACACAATGAGAGACACATTTTATGTGGTTGACCTATCGAACACAGATGTGGTGTTAGGAGTTCATTGGATGATTACCTTGGGAAAAATCACTACCAACTACCAAACCTTGGAAACGGGATTCAGAGATCAGGATGGGAAGAAGGTTGTTCTAAGAGGTATGTCGACAGAAGCACCTAGGACAATTTCAGCCAAGAGGATGGAGAGGATATATAGACATGGGGAGGTAGCATATGTCACAGAATGCTTGATCACTACTCATAAGGATTCAAAAGATCGACAACAATACCACACAGAGATCAAGAATTTATTGGTACGACATCAGCAAGTCTTTGAGGCAATCCCACCAAGGAGACCACCTGACAGGGGGTTTGAGCACACCATTGAGTTAAAGGAGGGGGCCAAACCTATGATCACCCCCCCCTATTGTCATCCTAGGAGGTTCAAGGATGAGATAGAGAAGGCAATCAAGGAATTGTTGGCGATGGGACACATTAGACCGAGTGATCTAGGTGGATATCGGTGGCCAC
>CBVK0100485871.1:0-18104 GCA_900067695.1 Picea abies
CAGTGGAAGGAGTAGGAGTGGTGTGCAATAAATGCACGTCGCCTCCACCATTACTCATTCAATTCCTTATTACACGCCATCCAGCCTCCTATTAACACATTCAATTAAACCATTCATCATAATTAGCATCCATCTCTTGTCAAACGCGCCACCCATATCACATTTATCCATTGTCAACTTACACCATAATGCATATCAACTATATAACTCAATAAATCGCATAGATATTAACTCATTAGCTAGGATAACAACGATCATTTTAATTTCAATGCATGTAGTGTAGCATAAGAGCCTAGTTCGATTTCTTCCTTTTGCATTTTGTTTAGTTTGTTTTTATCTTTCTTCAACTACTCTTATGTATTGTTGCTAACATGTCTATTGTGCAGGTGTCACATCAATGAATCCAGGGACGGATAGCAATGAAAGTAATGGATAACATAGGCCATTGTAACATGATATTAGAGCCTAGAGAAGTAGTAGAAACATATAACATGCCTTATCCATCATTCAATTGTCACAATTAGAACCAACACATAACATGCCTTATCTATCGCCAATAAAATCAAGACTTCATCAATCATGTAAAACCTTGTAAGCGATGTTGAACAACAACATAAACATGAAATAAGAACTAGATCTGATCCCTGAATCTACAATGAGGTCCCACCTACTAGTATTATTTACTTTGTTAGCTTATAATAATAGGCTTTAGCAATACTTTGCGGGCAATAAAAACCTCATTGCGATTTTAATCGTCAACAAACTGGCAACTCCACGGGGAAATTTGTTTTCAATAGATTTAGAACTCATAACTCACGGTTTCGCAGACCAAGAACAACAGGTCAAGAAGATATAACCAAGAAGATTATGCAATAGGGGGAAGTGAGAAGATTTAATTGAAAAATGACCGGGAATCTGGCAATAACTCATTAAAAGTGTTAAGTATGAGGGGGTTTATCCCTGTATGCATAATCACTCAACCAGAATCTGCTCTTTACTTCAAGGAGAAACTTTATGAATTTTCTCTTTAAAATCTCAAATGGATGAAGAAATGGAAAGAAGAAGTGGGAGATAACCAACTCTTTATAAGACAACAATGAAATCATATAACAAATTCAAGTGTGTTTCAGAGAATGATCGCAACAACTGTGTAAGCTTGATTGTTATTAACTAACAATACCTTGCAGGATTGTCATTGTGGCAGAACTAATCCAACATCTTATTTTTTATCAAATTGACTAAAATACGGTAAGAAACAAAACCATGACGGAAATAAAATTGAAAAAAATAAAACAACAATAAAATGACAGAAATGAAAAGCAGCAAGAAACTTTTAAAAACAAAGTAGAAGTCAAACTATTGTAAAGCATGTTATCCCCCACTTTTAGGGATAACTAAGGAGATTATGTCTCAAGGCCCACAAGTCCTAGACATGGAGTATCGAGAGCTATATTGACTTGAGCATGGCCCTGGAGGGCCCATATTTTCTTCCTTTCAGCGCCTCCACTTTGTCAACAGCAACAACATTCATCACCTCGGCTTGGTCCTGTATCAGAAATGTTTCTTGCTCCATGCAATAATGAGTCTGAGTATCATGGTATGTGTCACTCTAATCCTCGAGACCTTTGAATATGTGCATTTAATTCTTTTTGTTTCTAATGAGTTCTTGGATATTATACTTATCCACTTGACCATGTCTAGGGAGAATGACAAGATGCCCTAGTAAGCTTGTGCCCATAGGTTTTGAGTTACCACTAGGGGGGGGTTCTGAAAATTCATCGTCTGCTCCCATCATACTTATCACTTTCCATCTTACCTCCCGCTCATCCATCCCATTACATTGGGCTGGGCATTGGGTTGGCCAGTCATTTAAGGGTTTCACCTTGCCTCGTGGGAAGAAGGAGCTAAAGCCCCAGAAAGTTAAAGCAATTGGCAAAAGATAAAATCCTAAAAATAAAACCTTGAGATGCTTCACCCAGGGATCCCTGAGAAAGCAATAAAAAGCTTCTCAACAAGAAATAAGAGGGACCCATCCCTGAGAAAGCAATAAAAAGCTTCTCAACAAGAAATAAGAGGGACCCATAAAAAATAATAAAACAAGACCTAGTCAGAGGATAGGGGGTCTCATCATGAGCTAGCCTATTAGGTCCATGGGTACCTAGTAGTATGACACTACTAGAAGTTGGTCACCACACTAAGGTAGTCTCCTTATTGCATGGCCAAGAGAAAGGGAGTCTCATCACAAGCCAACCTTCACATTTCTGTGAAAGTGCTTGTGGGTAGCATTGCCACCACTCATCACCATGTTAGGGCACTTTTCCCTTATTATCTTCTTGAAAGAAAAATAAATAAAGAAATAAGAATAAAAGGCATGAATGGGCTTGGAAACATTTGAATCTAGGATAGGTCCAACTCACCTTCTACAAAGGCACCCACAGGTAAGCCTTGCATTTCCCTACAATCACTGCACCCCTTGTCAGGACATCCCTTATCCACCTCACCCTTTAACATGACTTGGATTTGATATCTTTCAAAAACAACCCATTTCAAGTGGACACTATCCCAATAGGATGCCCTGTCACTTCCTCCAAACTTGCCTTGCAAATTTGTATAATGTCTTTCAGCACTTGACTGGGTGAAAGGGGTTTTATGCACATGTTTAATAAAATTGATGATTGGATGTGAATGGCATTGCTATCATCCATGTGACTTATGATGCCATGGAGGGCGTATATGTTGATGTGCAGGATCATACCCAATGGACAGATACCATATTGGACAAGAACACATGGGGAGATGATTAGTTCGAAACTCCATGGGGTAGAAGAGCCTACCAGATGAATATTGAGACCCCAATGGGGGGGAGATAGGACAGAGGGGTTTTCACCAGAGAAGAGGAAGATGTTCCATAGAGGCACCCTAATAGAGCCTTACCTAGGGGGTTTGTGCTGTCTCCAATGGAACATTGGCCTTGGAAGGCCCATGAAGACATTCGACATTATGGACATTTTGGGAGACACTTATGGTAGTAGTGGCACGTGTGGCATCTTGGAGAATCCCAAGGAGGGCTAACATCTTGCTCCAAGAGCTCTATGCTACCCTAAAAAGGGCTAACATCACCCTAGAAAGGGCATGACGTCTCACTTTTGCTTGATTAGGGTTTAGTTTATGACATTTAATATAAAACAATATTATTTGGTATTTTGGCCTTGTCGGCCTTTTGGTGACCTAAAATTTAATTAAGGTCATTTGTATTGTATAAGTAGAGAGCTAAAAATCTCATTTTGATCATCATCTTTCACTCACCACTTGGTGAGGTCAGAAATTTTCGGCCCTCTTAGGGTTATTGGCTGACATTGTGGTGCACTTGTTGAAGGAGGCTTATTTTGGTGATTTTTTGGCATTTATCTTGGTGGAAGGTTTACAACTAGGGTTTGGCTATATGAATGTTTGGTGGATGTAAGTAAATTTCTACAATACACTTCTTATTTGAATGGTTATGGTATTGTTTACTTGCATTTTGTTATTATTTGTTGGAATAAACCCTAGGGGACAAGCACATGTTGGTGTCCTTGTTTCATGTCCCTACTAAGTTAAGCTAAGAGTCATTTTTTATTAGTTGAAGTTAGATAGAGTCTTTCCATAGCAACACTCTACTTCTACTCTTCTATCCTATATGTTTTTACCTTGTCTTTGATCTAAGGAAAGAGGCAAACACACTAAGGCCTAGGGTTTCTACACTTTAGTGAGCCATTTTCCCCTAGGATTTGATTAATGAGGCCTTTCCTTAGCAACACTTCATCATTAAACTCTCTTGTCCTTGGCCATATCATTTATTAGTAAAGCTAGTCATTTTCATCTTGTTAATGAGCTAAAGAAGGAGGAGAAATCACTAAGGCCTAGGGTTTCTACACCTTATTAATCCTTTCTCCCCTAGGGTTTCATTGTCGAGGCATTGACTTAGTAACACTTCAACATCTAACCCTCGTTTTCGTTAGCTGTATCACTATCATTTCGACCCTTCAACTTTTGCAGTGATTTTGACTCCATGTACCCTAATAGTGCACTGATCTAGACCTTCTATGTTGAGTACCTTGATCATACACACATCCAATACTTTGAACAACTACTAATCCTTCTAACCCTAGATTAGACTAATATTTACTAACCCTATTGTTTCTGTCATCTATTTGTGCTACAAACATATCCATGCAGCATTTATTGTGTCTTTAAAGCAATTAAAAGATTGGCTACGGCGTTACTTCCAGTATTGACATTGTTACATTAATGATAAATTGCCATTGCTTAGCAGATATTGAAGTGATATATGTATTGTAATCATTGTTATTGTACATCGTTGGCTTGCTTCATCAATATTGTCTATCAAATTTCTTTATATCAGAAGTTCTTGATTATATGAAGTACTAACCAAGCAAGTGATGTTGTTCATATATAGTTTCCTTGTTGCTTTGTCTCGGGCAAGTACACTTTTGGTTACTATTTCAGGTTATCTTTACCTTTATTGGTTGTTAATCCGGACTTTCTAATCGATGGTGCCTTATGAGGGGGGGGGACTTTACTTAGCCTTTTAGGCCTTTGCCTTCTCAAAACCCTAGGTCACCAGGGACATCTCCCCTAGGCCTACCACCCTAAACAAAAAGAGTTATCCTATTGAGGTGACAGTGGTAGGATAGTCTCAGTTACACCAATTTGTCCTTCTTCCATCCATCTTTTGCTACAACTACAAATTGTGCGATAACAAAGCAGAAAATAGAATAGTGCAAAATTGAAAGTAGAGCTAGGTTACTAGTCTACAAAAAACCCAAACAACATTAGAAATTTTCACGTTGGTCCCTCGTAATGTTTCAAGCGAAAAAAATTAGTGTTGTAGGAAAACAATTGCTCCTGTAAATCCTTTAGAATGTAAGAGTTAGTATCCAGGCCAAAAGAAATTTTGAAAGGACCCAGAAATAACACTGACAAGTCTGAGGTAACTATCTATTAATATTATGGTAGTTGCGGGAGGTATTTACCTCCACGTGTGAACCTGACAAGAATAGAAGACCTGGGGAAGCAAGAGAAACCCTAATGAGTTGGCTAATAACCCTAGAAGCCTTGTCGGCTCAAGAAGATAATTTATATTAGGATATTAGACTCCAAGAGAAGAAGTCAGCTAGAATTAATAATAATATAATGAACAGACACATACCCAAAAGGAGAAGTCGGCCCCAGCAAACTGGCAGGATTACTATAAATACAGGGCGCCAGTTCTCATTTGTAGCATCTCAGTAGTTGCAAACAGATCCAGTTTTGTGCAGCAGTTTCCCAGTTGGTGTGCACTGCAGTTGTAGTCTGGTGCACAAGTTTGGAGGAGGGTTGCAGGTGCAGTTGAAGCAGCAGCTAGTTTCAGTATTGGCTTGGATATATCTTGGCTAGGGTTTGGGACTATCTGATCAGTCTTTTGTGTTGCGCTAGCCTTGGGGAGAGATGTGCTACCCTTTGTTTGGCTATCTAGCCTAGGGTTTGCCTCCGGAGGAATTCTCAGTCAAGGTTAAGGTGCTCGGAGGGAGGCTTCGACCTGTGGTTGGGTGATGAGGGTATCGTCAATGGTAAAATTAGCACACCATCTTCTATATTCTAAAAGGTTATGGGCCCACACCCCTTCAGTCAGCCTAAAACATTGGAAGGAAACATAGCCACTAGATATTGAGCTCATTGAGGTACTGCCGCTAGGGTTACTAGCAGGAGCAATTTCCAAAAGAACTGCAGCTAGGGTTACTAGCAAAAGCAGTTGTGTTACGCCCCTTTCGTCACCTTGTTGAGTAGAATAGAGGTGATTACAAGCTCAGTTGGGTCTGCTAAGTAGGACAGCTGTAGAGAAAAGAGTTAGAGAAAAAAAATAAAAACTACAATTAAGAATTAAACTAAGAGATGAAATAAAAACAAAATTCATGAGCATAGGGACATAGAAACAAAAAGAACGAAAAGACCCATGTCACCAATGTTTGAGGCTAATCTATTGATGAAAACAAAGCACCAAGAAGAAAGGGGACTATGAGTCCCTTCTTCCTCCAAGGGAAGGTTCTTGGACCCTCACTAGCTAGCTCTTCTTACAACAAAGAAAATGGAAAATGGTGATGAAAGAACTCTTTACAAATCCACTCAATGGTGAAGTGGATTGTCCAATGTAATGGTGCCAATATGCTTGTGTCAAGGATGGAGTCCTTAAAACAATAGAGGCAACATAACATTACTTTGAATTCCTTGAGAAAATGAGGTGCATTCATGGATTTTTATAGCATTTCTTTGGGTTATTGTTTAACTGCTTTGTAGTGTGAAAAGAGGCCATTTAGGGCATTATTAGGTCTTTGACCAGCCCACCAGTCGGATCCAGCCCATATTTGAGGGTCAAATCGGCTTGGGAGCTGAACCATAAGTGGTTGGGAGGCCAACCACTTCCATAAATGCGTCGTTTAGCAGGTGCGCGGCTTTTTGTGCTAATAGTCACACATCATACACCTGTGCACAATTTCTACGTTCCTGATCCGCGCATGTGCACGCGTGCCCAATGTCTACAAAGCGCTCTTCAATTTTTCACTACTTTGTATAGTTTTTTGACCTTTTTGAATGCTGTGGTATTAAATCAGGTTCATGAATGACTTCAATACTGTTTGACGATGCTGAGTTCTTGTAACCATGTGCGGACGAAATTTCAGTGATAATTAGGAGCATACGTATAGCCAAAATCCATCAATGTTTCTTCTATTGAGAATGTTTTTGTAAGAGAGAGTAATAGTGTGATTGTCTAGAGCGATCTGTTGGAGGGAAAAAGGAACTGGTAGGACCCGACCTTCCATGAGGTGTGTAAAATATAAAACTGTGTACAAACGAGGTGGGCATCGCCCATGCTCGTGTCATGTAACTCTGAACAAGATGACTAAAGAGTTGGTGTAGACAACTGCAGCACCCTTGGGGGCGGTTGTGATAAATGAAAAAGACAATTCTGCAAATGAACATACTCTGAAGAGTAGGCAATGATCGCGGTAATAAGTAGCAGCGATTATGTGGGCATTGATAGCCCAGCCAAGTTCAGAGGTCTTCGGCAAATGAGAGAAATAACTACAATAGTCACAAAGTAAGACCCACCGTAACATGAGCAAGTGTTGGCGTCAAATGTTATGGGGGTCAACGACAGCAGGGAGAAATGGTGTTTCACCCTGTGCCGTCCAAGATCTCTCATTGAGTGGAGAATGAGAATCAAGATACTATCGCCCTTCTGGAAAATTGTGCTGATGTCGACAAAAGGGGAACATGACTCCTGGAAGCAAAGGGCTTTGTGAAATCTACTGAGGTGAGGAAGTGGCAGAGGTACATGGACGAAGTCAAGATGTGGGAAGACTCAAGACAGCCCTTGGTTGGAGGATGTATGCGATAAAAAGTGGTCGCAACCGTGCAACGAGGTTGAGTGTCAGGGGGACGACAAGACCGGTGATAAGTTGTGCCAGAGGTGGGACAAGGTGAACAAATTCAGAGGGTAGAGGTAAGTGACCTGTGGGGTACTCTGAAGATATGGACGATGCCGGCAAGGGTAGATGATAAGTAGTTCTCCAACCAAGGGTGACATGGATTGCAGTTGACCAAAAAAGGAAAGTAGGTTGCCCAAAGGTGATGACAAAAAGGGAATGTAATGACTAGGAAATAAAGACGCTTGTACAATAAATAATGAATAATTTTGGGGAGAAATGTAAAAATACAGAAATGGGTGCCCCAGTGTGATATGGGTGGCTCATGTAGGGCATAATTTGCTCAAAAAACTGATGAAGGCTGGGGGGGGCATTGGTGAGTTTCTGTATGAATGGAGGGAGATTTGCAGATGGGCAAACTGATTGTGGATGGAATGTAGGGTTCATGATACTGTGGAGGTGCAGTCAAAAAATAGAACCGTGAAGAGATCATCTGGGAGTCTGTGTGGGAAAGCTAGCAAAATGAGGAGAAAGAGTATGTGGTTTGATTCGTGACATGATGAAAAACTATCCAGACTCCCATCCCTAAAGGGTTTTGAAAAACAGCATGAGTGTCAGAAGTGCCACAAGGTGCTATGAATGGGATGACTCATGTGGGGAAGAATGCTACCGAGTGATAGTACTGAAGATGCAAATGGAGGCGTGGGTACTGCAGAGCCAGAAATGGGGATCCTAGAGGCAAATGTCAGAGGGTGTGACTGGAAATGTAAGTGCAATGTAGAGGGAAAGACTACATGACAGTGCTGAGTATATACCTAAAGGGGTTGCACCGACGTATGATGACCAAGTACCTACACATATGAAAACCAAATACCCAAAGTGAACAATATCTGAAGAGAATCGAAGATATGAGCATGTATTTGATAAGCGTAAATATGCACATGCGTACTTGAAAAGGCGCCCCGGGGGCTCACGATGAAAAGAGGCCCAGGGACTGCTCTGATGTAGATGACGGGATGTTGATCCTATGGCTGAAGACGGATCGAAAAATGGACACCGTGGGCTCCCGGAATGGTGAGTGGAAGTTTGGCAAAAAGGCCTATATATAGTTGTAGGGCCCACATTGCCACCTCATTTGTACCTACTACAATAGTGACTGGACGAGCAGTTTCTAGAGGAGTTTTGGAGATTCGGGGAGGACGAGGCATCCGACTGGCGATTAGTGAGCTTCAGGTTAGTGGTCTGATCATCCTACATAGAAATAGGATTTCATTTTTTTGGGCAGGGGCTGTACGGGGGGTTGTACAGAGATTTTTAGGGGGTATGGGCCCCACATGCGTGGGTGATCCAGAAATAGGTGCGCACAGGTGCGCGCCTGTCCACCGGATATACGCACATGGGGGTGCAGTAGAGGGGTTTTAAGGCGCGCTCTAAGAGCGCGCATGTGGGTTGAACAGGCGTGCATAAGTGCGTGTCTGTGGGTTGAACAGGTGCACAAAAGTGTGCGTCTGTAGGTTGAACAGGCGCACATCTGTGCGTGCCTGTATCGTGAACAGGTGCACTTGGGAGTGTGCCTGTGAAGAAAACAGGTGCGCACTGATGCGCACCTGTGTAGTGAACAGGTGCACACACATGCGCACCTGTGTAGTGAACAGGCACGCATGTGTGCACGCCTGTGGGTAAAAAAACCGCGCCTAGGAGGCAAGGTGAAGGTGTATAAAAATGAGTCTTTTTTATGTTGTTGATGGGGTCTTGAGCTGATATAGGACTCTGTGTTGTGTCTGCAGGTGGACGGTTGTGACGATGCTAGTGGGTTGGTGAGAGCGAGACTGGTCTCAGCTACGAGACATCGTCGCCATTGAGGGGCCTGGGGTGCGTGCGACTTTGGCAGCCTGTGGGCTACTAAAGTTTTTTGAGTGCCCATTGATACAGGCACAGGAGTATCTTTTACAGTTCCTGATCCAGATGTGGAGTCCGAAGTTGCACTGCTTCCTCATGTGAGGAGAGAATATCCCCTTCACTGTGGTGGAGGATGTATATTTCTTAACTAGGCTTCCCTTTCAGGGAACGCCCCTACCGGTGGAGCCGGTGCTTCCTAGGGATACGCAGCTCGCGACTATTGGCCGGAGATATTGTTCGGGTCAGAAATTTATGTCCAGGATGGTGGTGAGCATTGTGTCTATAGGTTCCCTGGTGCATCATTGTATAGCAGCAATGATTGTGTGAGTATACGGGTCACTAGCGACCCAGCGGATCAATGGTGGCCAGCTTCTGGTGCTAGAGAGAGTGTTGGCTGGCGAGCGTTTCGCTTTGGGGCTTACGCTGCACGCGAGGATGGTGGCGCAGTTGGTCCACTGTCAGTCGACTGATACAGGGGATTTTTCTTTCGGGTCCATCCTAGTGGCCTGGTTTCTAGAGAGGGTGTCGATGTTGCGCCCGAGGATTCTATTGGGGGCGCCTCAGGCACGAGAGCCACGGTTGAGGCGGTGGTTGCTTCGCCATGGTGTTGGCAAAGGTGGCCACTTATTTTCTGTAGAGGCGACGCAGGTATGGCGGCAGATGCCGCAGGTGATATTACGTTACCCCTATGCTGGGATTGACTTCCGGGATGACCCGGACATGGTGCTACCTCTAGGGGAGGTTTTTTATCATCGAGGTATGTTTTGTGTTTATGTGTATATTTTTTATTTTTTGTATTTTGAGATATCAGTCCATATGTATATGATATAGATGTTGATACTATATTTTGTTTGTTTGCATGTGCAGGTGTGGCACCTCGTGGGCGCGAGGTGGAGTTGCAGCGAGCACCGGAGAGACTGCCATGAGGAGAGAGACGTCGGCGTGATGAGGCCGCGGTGTGACCAATTGAGCCAGAGAGGGAAGCGAGGAGGCATCGGTTTGATGACCCTGGTGCTAGGCCATCACATGCTCCTTCGGCTGCTGCCGGAGTGGATTTTGAGGACATCCGTCGTCATTTGGAGACGGTGTTACAGGACGTGCCTGAGGGCATGTGGTCGTGCATCCAGGACGAGAGTTTCCTGGAGCAATGTGTGTGGGTTCCGTCACCATGGCGAGGCATAGTATGACGAGTAGCAGTGGATGCTGCTATGACAAGCTGATGACTACTGCCGGTGCAGGAGGGGCCTATAGGGGGTGGACCACCACCGCCTGGGGCAAGTGGTGGTGGACCACCACCACCTGAGGGAGGAGCAGGTGGTGGTGCTCTAGAGGCATTGTGAGTGGTGCTATGAGGCTGGTGAGCCCATTTTGTACCGAGGTGCTGCATTGGCCTGCGGATACGTGTATTTTTGTATGTAAACATTCACATGGCACTGTGGACCTAGATATATACATGAGTATACTTGTTGAGATCTATGTGGTGTTTAAATGTTTTTGGTTAATGTTTTGATGATGTCTATTATATGTATATGTTGTGACGGGATTGTGATATGTTTATGTATGTGTAGAGGTAGCTTGATGTGATATATGCCAGTCTAACACAATATTAGCTAGGTTATCTGTAATTTGATTCAATTGTCTTGGAATATGTGTAAATATAATGGAATCAAAATGTCGAGATAAAATCCTAACCTGCAGGTATTTGCGAAAGAGGCAAGGATCACGGACGCGATACACATTGTTGAGCTGGAGAATGACTAGTTGAGAGTCAAGGAAGATGCTAAGGTGACGAATATGATGATGTTGGGCATCGGCCAGGAGGCCAATGACAACATTGTATTCAGCTTGGTTGTTGTTTGTTGACCCCAAACATATGCCGCTCGAATGGAGCATTTCATGTGAGGGGGTGTAGAGAGCCCAAGTAGACAAAGCGAGATTTTGTGTCCAACGGTTGGTGCCGTCGGCGTAACCGATGTGGTAGGCTAGTGGAGGAAGCATCTGTCAATAGTACAAAGGATAGTTTAGACGTGAGGGGAGGAAAAAAATTAAAAATGCTAGAAAAGAAATAACCTAAAGTAGAATGACTACTTTTAAGCATAAAATTTCTTGAGATACAACCCGTTGACGGGTTCTTTGAGGGAGAGGCCTTTAGGAGAGGCCAGGATGTATGCGCCTTTGGTGAGGCAATGTTGAATTATGTATGGGCCATGCCAGAGTGACTCGAATTTTACATGGCCAAAGGTATCATGGGCGATATCGTAAGCCAGGACGAGGTCGCCTTCACGAAATGAGCGAAGGTTGACATGGCGATCAAAGGTAGCCTTGGATCATTTTTTAGATACCTCGTTATTCTGTAAGGAAGATCGACGATCTTCATCCAGAGACTCTAATTTCAGCAAGCGCTGCTCCATTGGAGCAGTGTCGGTTAATAGCTCAATGGTGGTGCGTGAGGTGGGAATTTTGCACTCGATGGGAAGAGTTGCCTCGACCCCATGGACTAAATGAAAGGGTGTGAAACCAGTAGCAGTTTTCAGAGCCATTCAGTAAGCCCATAGCACAGAAAATAACATATGATGCCAATTAGTTTTATGTTTATTAACCGTGCGCTGTAACATGGTCTTGAGGACTTTGTTAACTGCCTCGACCTGTCCATTAGACTGAGGGTAATATGGTGAGGAAAACTCGTGAGAGAAGCCTAACCAAGATGAGAGTTCGACGAAGATCTCATTCTCGAAGTGTTTCCCATGGTCGAAAATGAGTTGGATGGGTACTCCAAAGCGGGATATGACGTGGTTAAAGAAAAAACATGTTGCAGTGTCAGCGGTGTTGTTGAAAGTGGGCATAGATTCTGCCCATTTGGTGAAGTAATCAACGACGACAATGATGTATTTGTGACCATTGTTGGAGGGGGGATTACAAGTCATAAAGTTGATGCCCCATTTGCAAAAAGGGTCGGCAGTAATGACAGGGTGAAGAAGTGCAGGGGGAGCTCGAGCTTTGTTGGCATAAAGCTGACATTGCTCACATCGTTTCATGGCATGAATGCAATCATGAAACAAGGCAGGCCAAAAGTAACTGGCTCGGATAATCTTTTGAGCAGTGGATATGCCTGAAAGATGGCCCCCACATGCGCCACTATGGAAGTTGTTTAAGACTCTATCGGCTTCGTCAATAGTCAGGCATTGACAAAGAATGGTGTCGACACCTCGTCAGTATAGGATGTCTCCGATGAGGAGGTAGCGAGGGGCCTGATGGTGAATACGACGACGATCATCTCGTGAAAGGTGGTTACCTAACTTTTTAGTTCGGAGGTAGATGAGGAGGTCTCCATACCAAGGATCATCCGAAGTGATGTAAAAGAGATGTTCGTTGGGAAAGTCGGTGTTGACGGGGGCACTGGTGGTGTCAGAGGGGAGGGCCGTGACAAATTCGGCTAGAAAAAGGGTCTTCTTACTCTTAGGTGTTGAGAACTCGAGGTCGTACTCCTGAAGGATAACAATCCATCGAGATAATTTGTCGTTAACTTGTCAATGGCTGAGAAAGTATTGCATTGGGTTGGAATCTGCAACGACCTTGGTGGTGCGAAGCAGAATGTAGTGGCACAGTTTTTGGACTGCGAGTACGACTGCTAGAGCAAGTTTCTCTTCATGTTTATACTTCAAGGGTGGCCCTGAGAGGTTTTTACTAACGTAATAAATGACATGTTCACAATTGTCATCACCGAGTTGGACGAGAACGCCGGCTATTGATACAGTTGATGCTGATACGTAGAGGATATAGTCATGATTGTAGTCAGGTGCACTAATTAAAGGTGCATTTGAAAGCGTTGCTTTAAGATCGTCAAACAACTGTTGGGCATGGTCATCCCAATGAAAAGGGATGTCGTGACGTAGTAAGCGAAGGAAATCGTGTGTGCGTATGGCATAATCGAGGACAAAGCGTCTAAGAAAGTTAGCTTTTCCCTGTAGGCTCTGAAGTTGTCGTAAATTCTGGGGAGGTGGAATTTCGGTGATAGCTTGTACTTTGAGGGGGTTGACAATAATACTACGTTGGGAAACAATAAAACCAAGGTGCCCCGCGATGACACAGAACACACACTTGAGAGGATTCAAGCGGATGTTGTACTGACAACACCGTTGAAAGATGATTCGTAAATCATCGAGATGCTGGGTGCGTTTCTTGGATCGATTTGTGAGGTCGTCTAAGTAGGCAAGGATGATATGTGCCAGATCATGAAAGATGTATGTCATAGCCCATTGGAAAGTTGTGTCGGAATTCTTTAAGCTGAAAGGCATGACACGATATGCAAAAGTACCCCACGAGGTAGTGAATGTGGTTTTATACTGATCGGATGGGTGGATTTGAATTTGATTATAACCAGAGAATCCATCCATGAAGGAGAGAGCCTCGTGGCTGGCGCAGTCGTCGATAATTTGATCGATGAAGGGTGTGGGAAAGTTGTCTTTGGGACATGTGTGATTGAGATCGCGAAAGTCTGTGCAAACACAGATAGTGCCTTGTTTTTTCTTAACGGGTACAGGGTTGGAAACCCATGAAGTATAGGCGATGGGGTAAATGAACCCGACGATGCATAACTTGTCAATTTTGGCTTTGATAGTCATGGCTTTGGATGGGTGTAGCGGTCGTTGTTTTTGGTGAACTGGTGTAATGTCAGGCCTGGTGTCAATGAGATGTTCAACAATAGAGGGACCGAGGCCAGGCATTTCTGTGTATGACCAGGTGAAAATATCCCTATATTCCTGGAAGAGGGCTTTATATGCGGTGATTTCCTAAGGAGTGCAAGCAGCTCCAATGGTGATTTTTTCGACAAGGCCATTTTTAATGGAAATGTTGATTTTAATGGTGGGGGAAATGTTGGCAATGTTGTCTTCTTCAAAAGCATCAGGGGCAGAGATGGGATTTTTGAACCATTCGATAGGCCCTGATGAGATAAAATCCTTGGTTTTGACGGCGTAAATGGGGTTGTGGTTAGGAGGCATGGGGGCTTCCTATGGAGAGAAGAGTGCGTGATGGTGTAGTGCATCCCAGGGAGAGTCAGGATGATTTAACTCTTCGAGTATTTCTTTGTCACATTGGAAGTGACGGGAATATAAGGGGTCGTGAGGAGTGATCTCGGTGACAGTGGTTTTGTGGTTGCCCCCTGGTGAAGAAGCAGGGGGAACATTGTGAGGAGATGGTGAGGGTTCACTCGACATAAACCATATATTGAAGTACGGAGGGGTACCCATGGTGGTTGGGTGGAGAGTTTCCATAGGGGAGTGAGTGGGAGAGTTGGGGGGGTTGGGAGGTGAATCCTCAGATACGTCATCTAAGAACCATGGAAGTGTTGGGAGTGCCTCAGGTTCAGGAGAAATGACATGAAGAGCCGCTAGTGACGGGGTAATGTCAACTATTGCCTCTACGGGTTGGTGAAGCAGGGTCAATTGATGTTGCATGTATTCAAGGATCATAGGACACTAGTAGGTAAAATGAGCTAATGAATCGCAGAGAGAGCAAGGGTGTCTCATACGTTTATTAATTGAAGTGGTGATATAATGGATGTCAGTGATATTTGTTGAGGAGGACATAACAAGACTGGGGTTGTTCTGGAAGTTCTGGTGTACTACGGCTAATGTCTGTCGAAAGCGTGGTAGTGCTGGGCAATGGTGGGTATAATGGCCATATTTTGAACATATAGCGCAAGCGTATTTGGTCCTCAACCCTTTACTACTGGAAGGGGGGGTGGTAGTGGCAGGATTAGCTGTGGTGGAGGGTGGTGGAGGAGTTTGATTAAGTGGGATCAAATTCTGTAATTATGGTAGCGATGGCAGTTGTTGGTTTGGTGGCCCTCTTTCTCACATAGTGCGCAAGGTGGTGGGATGCGTGGAGGAACTGGAGTTGTGGGCTCCTTCTTCTTTCTCCTGCCCCCAGCTGTGGCAGGAGGGTTAGTGAGTGGGGGTGTGGTTGGAGTGAGAATGGGAATCATCATGGGGATGCCTTCTTTCTAGGGTGGAAGGGATGGTCGAGGGACCATCTCTGGTGGGTGTAAATACCAAACAGGGATTGCTAACACCATATTAGGTAGTGTGAGCATTGCGGCTACCTGAAAAGATTCGATACCTGGTGGAGGGTAAAAGAAGGGAATTTGAGTGATGGGTTGGGGAACTGTCTCCCAAACTGGAACATGTCCTGGGGGAGATGTGGAATCATGGACTGGTGGGGTCGACGAGTGTTCAAGAGGTTCTAGAGGAGGGGTTTCTACGATGAGTGGGACGTCAGATGTGACAGAAGCCTCTGTAGGAGGAAGGGTATCCTCTGTGTTAGATGATATGACGCATACTTGATTGGCAAGAGGAAGGAGTGGTGGTGCTCCATGGTATGTTCCTAACAAGGATGGATCTTTAAAAATCCCAAGACCCATCTCGACGAGGGGATATGCGTCATGGTTTGTGTGGATGAGAGGAAGAATGTTATCGATGTTGGCAGATGGGTTAGGCTCATAATGTGAGACTTGGTCAATGGTAACGATCTTCCCATTGTGAGGGAACATCATCGTCCAAAAGACGGAAGAAGCCACTGCCTTCATAGCATACATGTAACTACGATCGAACAAGATATTATAATCGAGTGGGGCGTCGATAACTTCGATATCGATGAGAATAGTCTTGCCCCCAAGTTTGATGGGGACATTTTGGAAGATCCATTCCGGAGAGGATGGTCATCCGTCATAAGCTCGTAAGGTGATAGCAGAGGGAATGAGTTCAGGGGAACCAAGCTTATTCCAGATGGTTTTGGACATAATGCATGTAGATGCACCTTCATCGATGATACACCGATGAACTGTGATGTTCCGTATTTTGACTGGTATTTGAAAAGCAATCAAGGCGGGAAGTAGAGGTTCACCACTATCAAAATCAAAGGTAATGAATCAAGTATCTGCGGGGTCGACTGCCCCCAGGGCGGAAAGTAATGATTTTCATTGAGTAGGACAGGTCTGGAGGACCTCCAATACTGACATGGCAGTCGGGGATTGTGATAAGTCATCTACCAAACTATAGTTATGAGTTGCCCTAGCCTGTGGGTTATGAACATTCCTGCACAATGGGATGTGAGGGATGCAAAGCGGAGGTTCAGCGGAAGGGCGAGGAATCACTAATGGGGGTCCCGTTGGTGGAGGGTTTGTCTCTGGAGGGATAGGAGGAGACTCAGCAGGTGCATGATCTGACAATTATGCGTTTGCAGAAGGATTTCTTCCTCACTGGTGAGGAGAATTGTACGATCTGCTAGATTGTTGGGGTTGGGGTATTGTCCTGCCTGAGGTGGGGGATGTTGTGTGTCATGTTGGGTGTTTATCACACCTTGATGTGGGATAGGATTTTGCAGCACGACGGGAGGGGGTTGTTGCACGTATTGTTGGGGTGCCTACTGAGGGGCAGGTTGTGCAGGAGAATGGGGAAGACTACCAGAGTCTTTTAACTGTTTGAAATTAGCGATCTGGGGGCAATGATGAGTGTAATGGCTGAAATCACCACAAAGGGCACAAGGGAAGATGGTTTTAACATTGTTTCTCCCTTGGCGTTTATTATTATTGCCCCCTTGGGGTTTTGGTTCCCTTGGTTCTGGTTGCTCCCAGTGGGTTGGTTCTGCTGGGGTTGATTCCTGCCTTGACCTGGGTTGTTGTTGTTCCTGTTTCATCCTTTCTTCTGGGCATTGTTCGACGGATGGGTTGGATTGGCCGTATTCAGCTGTTCGAAATTCTGTTATTGTTGAACGGTAGAGGTTTGAACAAAATTCACCCCCACATGAGGATGGGGGGGAGCCATGGGTTGTGGAGGACTAGGAAATGGGAAGTATGGATTCTGTGGTGGTAAAAATATGTAAGGTACATAGGAAGGCATAGTTCTTTCGCTAGTACTATAGGCTGAGGTTGAGGGAGTACCACTATTTGTTGAAATAGGTGGGTGTATGGAAGGTGTCAGCGGTGGTCCACTGATGGGTGGAGGTATAGCAACAGGGTATGGCTATTGATAAGGGGGTGGGGGGTAATAAGAAGTTCCCCCATACGGCGGTGGGTATTGAGGTGTTCCATACATCGATGGTGGTTGTGGTTGTGGACCGTGGTGAGTAGTGGCACCAATCAGTCCATCTGTTGAGTGGGACATCCCAAGTTTGTCTTAGCTAAATGGCACAGGTTTTGGAAGATCAAGAAGTACAGTGTATAAGTATCCTGACTATGCATAGATGAGGTCATACTGTTGGGCCTTACTGATGGCTTCCTCTTCGGATTGAGGGAAGGTGGAAGCTACATCCTTTCCAAGGAGAGAGACAAGTGATCTAAGAAACCAGTCGAGACACTGTTGCTTGGTGGTTTCTTCTTTTCACAAACTACGTCGCCTACGCCACTCATGAATGTGGTTAGCGATGTGTGTGGCTGCGGTCTGTTTGAAATTAGAAAGTAGTTCTAGACCATTGTCATGGCGGATGGGTAATTGGAAGAAAGTTAAGAATGCTTTGGCCAATGACTCAAAAGTTGCGTGGGACCCTGATTTTTCTTTGACATACCATTTTTCTTATGGTCCAGTGAGTGTGCGTTGAAATAATCATAGTCTTATGGAATCATCCATAATGCTATTGGAGGAGCACCATAGGTGAAAGGTCATGACATGGTTGGCAGGGTCATCGCCTACCTTTCCTTCAAACTTGGGTATGTCTGAAGGTAGTTTGGTTGGCATTGCAGGCCAT
>CBVK0100485872.1:0-18104 GCA_900067695.1 Picea abies
AGTAAATTGCCAAAATGGCTAGAAAATTGTTTTGAGCCATTTGGAAAATGTGGGTGGCCCCCGATATCCACCTGGATCAACCACCTCTATAAAAATGTAGAGGGGAATATTGATTAGTTTTCTCAAGAAGATCCTAGGAGGTTGAGTCTTGTCCCTAGTAGGAAAAGAGATCAACATTTTTGGCGACCATATCGGGGAATCAAAATAAATTTTAAATATTTTTACCTTCAGTAAATGTCTTGTCATGATCCAATCCAATGCCATCTTCTTATTGGATTGGATGACCAAAGGAGTGTTTTAAATGAATTGCTTTCCTTGGTACTCAAAAGAACAAAGAATTAAGAAGAGATAGAGTGATCTTAGAAAGCATTGGCTCAACAAGAGCCCATAGTTCCTCATAATTTTAAAAGGTGACTCCAATAGAGATTGTCAATATTAGACAATTCAAAATATTTTTAAATACCTATAACAAAAAGTAGAAGAAATATTATTTGACAAACTAGTAACTCTTCTATCTATTTATTTCCATTAGATCATGATCAACAAGAAGAGATGGCATAATGTGAGGAACAAAATGATGAACCCAGAAATGAAGAAAGACAAGAAGGTCGAAGAAATAATGATAGACAAAGAAACCAAAGGTGGAGACAAAGGATAAGTCCTCTAGCTCCTCAAGGTGAACAAAATCAATTTCCAATTTTTCCTATTGGGATATTGCTAGTATTTAATGGTGATGGGATAATGAGTCTTGATAAATGTTTGGATCATCTTTTAACAATCTGTGATATACATGGAGTAGTGCATGATGATGTTATGGTTAGAATATTTTTGCAAACTCTTATTGGCCCAATTTACGATTGGTATCTCTCTTTACCAAAAAATTTGATCACATGTTTTAATGATATTGAGTATGCATTCATGGGTAGATACACTCAACATGTTGCCTATTATACCTTATTAACTTAGTTTACTTAGATTCATTTGGAGAAGAATGAAAATATCAGAGATTTTAATATTTGGTTTTTTATAACTTTGCAACAAATACAGGAGGATCAACGTCCTAATGATCCTATCATTTTGGGATGTTTAAAAAATGCAATGCCTACCAATGTAAAATATGCAATCAAATCTACCCAAATTACTAGCTTTAATGAGGCTATGTGGAAAGCATAAGAAATGGAGGAGGATATGTTGGAGAGAAATGTAGATCCTGATATTATTTTAGGAAGAGTGCAACAACAAATGATGTCCCTTGCAATTTCATATCACAACACATCCAAACTAGTCTGAAATGTAGATGATAGAGCAGTTGCAAGAGGAATATTCCATGGTAAAACACCAAAATTTTAGGCATTTCATCTATTGAAGGAATCCGCTCATGTAAAACAAGATGCATAAATTGCATAGTTGAATAGAACTGTGAGACAAATGCAGAATGGGATAACTATGTTAAGAAGAGTTGAAGATAAAAGTCCTTGTCCGCATCATCATAATGTCGGAGCACCCACATATGGTTTTAGGGAACGTATAGAAAGAAGCCAGAAGTATGATAATCCTAGGCCTAGAGATCCTCGGTTCCAAAGTCCCAATTCTATTGTAATAGATAAAGTTAATGATGAACTTCTCAAAGATGAAGACTAATTCTTGGATCCCCCAGGAGTTGATAATGAAGCACCTTTTGGAATTCTTGAATGAATGGAGATGGATGATGATACAATGCCATTTTCAGAAGGAGACTTGGTAGTTGAAGAAGAGTAATTTCTAAACATGGAATGAGATAATGTGGTCCAAACAATGAATCAATTGAATAAGTTTCAAGGAAGAAATCTTATTCCTCCACAAGTGGAATAGTCAAAAGGATATAAAGGTGGCCCTTCCATTCCAGAAAAGAATGTGGGGCAAATTTCTCAGAAAAGTGATGAAAGAGGGAGTTCTTCCAAGGTGACTTATAATATTATTGATGGCTTGACAAAATTGCAGATTACCCTTCCATTTTTGAAAGTGGTGAAGATTCCCCAACCAAAGGAAATTTTACTCAAAGTATTGGAAAATAGAGACAAGCTTGATACAAGAGTAGAAGCAACAATCATGAACAATAAAAAACAACTTTCTACTCCTTTTTCAAGAAAAAGAGTGAAAATACCTCCTTTTATATATATTTGGAGACACCTGAGATGATATTACATGATTTCATGGTAGATAGTGGCGCTACAAATAACATTATGCCTCTTTTCACAATGCAAGGAATTGGTTTGGAATGCACTAAGTATTATTGTTGAAGTTTGTAGCATCGGACAGGTACTCTTGCATAGGTCTAAGTGTCTAGATGTGTGGAAGTCATCCAAATCCTTCTACCTTAGTAATTTAATATAATTAAAGGAATTATTAAAGAAAGTGATTTTATTAATTAGTTGAGTTTAATTTAATTAAATTTTAAAGTTATTAGAATTAGTGAATTAAATCTTAGTCATTGATCTCAAGTGAGGTGAGATTTAATCTCAACCACAAATCACTTTGGAGATTAGGGTTAGGTTATAACTCAATATTATAAAATCAAGGCTAGGGTAAAGGAGGGGGAACTTTTCATTATAGAGAGAGAGAAAATTATTTTTTCTCAAGGATATATCGAATAGGTGGAGAATGAATTTCATGTAGAGATAAATACAAGTTAGGGAGAAGAGAGAATAGGGGCAGTCATAGGAAGATCTGACAAATCATAGCCACAACAACAAGAACAAAGGTGTACGCATTGTGTAGGTCAATTAGGGTGCATATGTATGAGAGTAGAGTGCAGGAAAGTGCATACATACACAGGCCACAGTGAGGAAAAGTGTGTACATATATGGAAAAGTGAATGTACGGGATTGTACATCCAAGGAGGAGTTGCTCAGGTTTGTAGGTGTTGTCTATAGTTTTTTGTATTTATTTGTGGGCCATTTTACCAGTAAGGGAGCCCATGTAAGAATTGATGTTATTCTAATGATAAGTTGATTTGAAGGGAATAAATATTTATGTGTTTGAAATTGGTTTCTTTGCTTCCACTAATTATTTATGTTGATTATTCCAAAAAGTGTATTTTTTTTGTGAACTACTAATTTGATTTACAACAAGGAAATCATTAGTAAACAATTTATCTAGGGTCAAGATTATAAATTTAACATGGTATCAGAGATTTTACTCTGAGAGGAAGCCACTTTTCATATCCATAGCAGTTTGCAGCATATATGTCATATCTGCAAGGAGATCTCTGCAGTTCTATAAACTAGTAGTTATAAATCAAAAGACGGATTTATGGAAAACAATCGTACAACATCAGAACATCTTTTTATAGGTGAGTAGGGTCATACGTGTGGTTCAGAAGTAGCATACATGTACATATGTGGGATATAGCGCAATAGGGAACATACATATGTATTGCACATATTAGACATGGCATGTACAAATTTGTATAGGGGAAGTTTCAACAATGGGTTATTTCCTCAATAGATTGTTAGATATAAGGGATGGCATCAACAAGTTTGAGAGTTGAATATAGATTGGATGGAGAATCCAACTTCCTATATTGTAAAGAAAGAGTTACTTTGAATTTGAAGGAAAATGACCTTTGTGATATTACATAAAAAGTTGTTCCTGCACCAACATATCCGCAAGCTTTGACATCTCACGAGAAGAAGGAGATTAAATCTCAGCATGTAATCTTGGATGCGGTCAAGGATAATTTGATTCCTCACTTATTACAGAGGGATAACTTGAACATGAATATGATCTTGAGAAACAAACTCAGATCTATGTAAATGTCTAGATCTAACAATATTACCAACTACTTCATGAGGATCCCTCATGTACGTGATCAACTTGCATCTATTGGGGATAAAGTAAATGACATAGAACTTATAAATGTGGCATTGAATGGTTTCCAAAGCCTTGAGAACCATTTTTCAAGAGAGTCTGCAGTCGGGAAAATATTCCATATTAGCGAAGGTTGTAGAATGATTGTATCCAGGAAGAGACTCAAGAGGAGTCTAAAGTCAACAAGAAAGGAGGTAGTGATGAGAACTTGAACCTTGTAGTAAGAGAAGAAAGGGAAAATGAAATGTTCCCAACAAGAAGGGTAACAGTGATGGAGTTACATCACAACCAAGGAAGAAGAAGGACTTGAGTAAAATCGAGTCCTTTGCATACCACGAGAATGGTCATTATGCATCTCAATGTCTGGAAAAGAAGAAAGGTAAAGGAAAATCACAAAAATTAGCAAATTATGTAGAAACTCAATTGGATGAGTTTGTTGTGAAGTTCAATATGGATTTCTCACTATTTTATTTCCTTTCTACCAGAACAATCACAAGGAGTGTGTGGTACTTGGATAGTGGTGCATCTCATCATATGACAGAAGCATGAGAGCTATTTAGTAGTATGATGGAGAAGGACTCACAGATCCATTTGGAGCTTGGTGATGCTGCCAAGTATGTAGTGAAGGGTGAGGGAACAATATTGTTCCATCTTGAGTTAGGTGGTTCATTTGATGCCTAGGATGTGCTTTATGTACCAGGACTTAGGAAAAAATTTCTCTCAATCTCAGTTATGGAAGACAGGGGTTTTGCAGTTATAGTCCATAAAGAGAAAGTAATCATATGTCCATAGGGACCTATCCCTAAAACAATAGAAGTCATTGGAGTTAGAGAGCATAATTTATACAGATTGATGAGAAAGCTTGAGTAGGCCTTGGTACATGACAGTGACAACCTGCATGAGCTATGGCACAAGAGGTTGGGAAACCTACACTATAGGGAATCTATGATTCTGAGGGTGAATGTCACTAGTTTACCACATTTCAGTGTTAAGCAACATGTCAGGTGCACTTGAAAAGAATGCCAAGGCTAATTTTGCAATATGAAAGTGTAGATCCAAGGGTACCTTTGATATTATACATTTGAAAAATGTGAGTGGAGTACCGATGACTTTTCTAGGTGTTGTTCCAGGCACTACAACCCTCCATTTTCTTGAAATCTATCTCCATAATCCTCTCAAGAAAATGGGGCCCATCATTTTTTTTTTACTTAAAAAAAAAAACCTTTGTTTTATTCATCTTTCTATAAAAAATTCTTCCCCAAGCCTCACCTTTCCTAAGATTTCATTCCTCAAATTGGAATCACTTAGAATTTTTTTTAAGTTTGTGTATTTTGGATTTCCAGAAAGGTTAATTGAAACTCCTTCAATGTACATCGAAGGAGTTACCTTCAACTCCTCCGACCTACA
Organism: Picea abies; assembly: GCA_900067695.1. Lineage (NCBI taxonomy): Eukaryota > Viridiplantae > Streptophyta > Pinopsida > Pinales > Pinaceae > Picea > Picea abies. Next base: position 5,257 of record CBVK0100485872.1, read on the forward strand.
TTGGGGGAGTTCCCCCCAACTCCATCAATGAGCTTCAACAATTTCTTTCTTTTCACCCCAATCAACCCTTCCCATTTCTCAACTTAATTGGAACTCATCCGATGAGATCGTAGGAGTTGGTGTCATCTCCTCCGATCTCATCAGAGGGATTGTCTCCATCTACTCCGACGTACTTTGTGCTAATTTCATCGATGCACATCAGAGGACTTCCCACGAATTCCTCCGTTGTACATTGGAAGACTTATTAACAACTATGCCAATTTTAACAATGCCACCTACCTGCATTCAATGCCAATTTCTCCCAACTTATAAATATCTTGCTTCCCTTATTCTCGTTATCCCACCGAGCACTAAGGAGAGGAAGATTGTTCCCAAGAAAAATCACGTTGAGCCCTAACTGGGGAATCCTCATTCAATCATGATCATCTGTGTGCCACTAAACAGACAGGTAAGCCCTTGATCTACCTCTTGCAACCTAGGGATAGAGTTTTTTCCCAAGGTTAGGGTTATTTTCATTGTTGTATTCCCATTTATCACTACCTGGGAAAACCAAGGGTCTCTTCGAGAAATGTAAAAGGAGACTGCTACAACATTTCTCGTCCCCTTTTACATTTCTCGAAGAGGGTGACTCTATACCAATGCATTACCAATACATCTATTACTTATACCTTGCCACAGTGTAGTGATGCTAAGGCACCAACGACACTTCCATTTCCACAACCCTAAACCTTTCCAACTCCAGAGGTCTACTAAAAAACAAAGACATCCCCAACCATAGTCATTCAATAGGCCATCTATAAACTCAAGTCCCGAAGCCCCTCGGATAGAGATCTCAACGTCGATATGGATTAAGCCTTACGGTGGGATTTGGCGTAAATTTGTTGGTGAGCTTAGCCTTACCCTTTGATAAATCATGGAGAAATCGACCCAAAACCCCTTCGCTGCTCATAGACTTATCAAATCCTTTTTCCTCAACTCCTTCGATCACATTGGAGGAGTTGAGCTTAACCTCATCAATCCTGGTTGCATATCGTGGATCTCAATGTCAACCCTTGTCGATGGTTTTCGAAGCTCTTAATATTAACTAGATCGATGGTCATCAAATATTTTCATACCAACTGTGCCAATGGTCATCAGAGCCTTTAATGCCAAATGTGTCGATATTCATCGGATCACTTGTCATTAACTTCTTTGATTTGCATCGAAGAAGTTGACATTAACTTGTCTAATTTTGAATTTTAAGCGTCTTTTGAGCCTTTTCTTCTCCAATATTCACTAGATTTCCCACCATGCCTGCTATCATTTTATCGTCTTCAGATGATGATATCCCACCAAGCAACAATTCAAGTGAATCCTCGGGTACCTAGAGATACTTAGATAAAATTCCATATTGTTTTGTGATTTTAATCTCCACACTAATCACACCTTAATTTTGCAGGTCCAAATATTTATATCACATGGGGAAACATGTATCACATGTTTAAGAAATCAAGTTTCTCCACTGATTTTGAAGACCAAGATGAGTTGAAAATATTCAAAAACATTAGAATCTCTGACATATTTAGAGTATCCCATGTTGTTGTCTTCCCTTATGTCGATTCCATCGCCTAGATAAAAAAACATGTCAATTTAAGAAACAAATACATTTTCAATTCCAAGGGGGATCCCATAGCATCATTTCGACCTAAAGACTTGGAGAAATGTTACCACCTTGATAAAGGAGCGAAGAATCTAGATAGTAAGCTTCTTGGGGAATTCCAACACACAACCAAAGAATTATGTCGCAAGTGGTATAGACCCAAAAAACAATTGAAGCACAGGCCCAAGGGAGGATACCCCACAACCTCTTTGAGGAGACCTTATCAATACATGGTGGCTATGTTATGTCGATTGTATGGTGACCCAGACACATCCCAATTCTCCCTGTTCTACATGCCTTTGATATATTATTGTGCAGATGAGGGACTGGCATTCAATTGGGCTAATATTTTATCAACAAATCTGACAGAGGCCATCACTGTAGTTGCAGAAGATCAACCTACAACATTCCCGAGTTTTCACATGTCTTCATATATCTTGGAAATTATGTGTGTATCCCATCATTACCCTAGGATGGGATGGAGATGGAAGCCCTTAAATACGACAATTCATATATACTGCAAAGTGCTCAAGGAGCACAAATATCAAACATAATACCAAAATATATGCGAGCACTTCATGGCTCCCTTGTATGAATTTATATTTTTTGCTACAACCACCTGCATGACTAACAAGGAATTAGTAGTCATAAGAATAATTGGAGATTGGTATCTCATGGAACATTTAACTTACATAAGGGTGTATGGTGCAATGAATCCCCCTCATCCGCTTCCTTGGTTTGTTCCAGAAAATTTAGTGCTACGAGAAGTGGCATATCTTCCTTGGTTTGTTCCAGAAAATTTAGTGCTACGAGAAGTGGCATATCAAACCATAATCCATGGGGTAGGTGGAATAATGTACCAGGGTAAGAAGGAAATATGGTCACCATTGCCACTGTATATGGGCACCTACTTCTTCGAAAACACCAAGAAAGATCAAGTAGAGGTAAACACTCTACTATGTTATCATTTCAGAGAAAAGAGGTTCTGAAGTCACAACCCCAATAATGTCATAAGAGACCACTTCCAAAAGGTCAGGATCCCCTGGGATTACACGACATATGTTTAGGAGGAGGAAGAATTGCATCACAACGGATGAAAATTTGATGACATCATCTTACAAAGACATGGTCAAACCTTAGGGAGGATCTCATATGAAGAAAGAGCGAGAGAAGAAGATCGAAATAAGGCAGAAATGGAAGTGGTTGAAGCATCATCCCATGCCTCTGTCTCTGTACAGTTAAGATCAAAAGAAGAAGAAGAAACACCAATCGATAAGAAAAGAAGGGACAAGGAGAAAGTTCACAAGAAGAAGAATGAAGTTTCCAAAAAGAAGTGAAAGATCGAAGAAGAGAAAACCAAATCCAAAGCTAAAGTAGTAGATGCAACCGGCATTGAAGCAAAGTCAGCAACACAAAGAGAGACCAAGTAAAGAGCAACAAAAGAAAAAGTAGAAGTGGAAGAAAGAGAAGTTGCAGAAAATGTAGCCAAGGAGGCAACTCATAAGAAGATGAAGAAGAGAGGAAGAAGAAAGATGTTGAGATAAGAAACGATGGCACTCAACCAATGGATACTGATATCCCAAAAGTGTCAACAACATAAACTAGCATAGAGGAACCATTCAACAATCTAGGACTAAGGTTTTGGGATCCATTTCAGCCAAATGAGGTTTTAAATTTGAGAAGCTTCACTTATGATAAGAAGTCTGAAAAGATCATGGAAGAACAAATAAATAAGGTGCCAACAACTCAAGGGATGCCAATATCGGTCCTTACACATGTTACCATAATAGGAGATGTTAGGGAAAATACCATAGTTATCGCTACAACTGTCACCACATTCATGAGTGCTAATGAAGACAATATTAGGAGGTTGTTCCAGCAGAACCAAGAAAAAGAAGAAAGAATTAGGGAATTGGAAGAGAAGCTTAAACAAATGAAGGTAGATGAAAGCAACATCCAGAATTTCAAAGCAAGCGTTGAAAAAATAAGAAGAAATTTGGAAGAAGCCCTCATAGATATGTACGTAAATCCTCATATATTATAGAAAGCAACTGACACTATTATAGATCGACATACTCAAGTACAGGAAAAGCTTACACAATTTAACACGATCTAGGAAAGGATGGGTTACATTAACCAATGAATCTCAAATAATTTTGATGCACCAGTCGAGCTTTATTGCCCCTCTAAAATGGAAAATAAAACATATATTCACTCATTAGATTGTTGTCAACAGGCTGGTCACAAAGCTAATAAAGAAGCCACCAAATCAATGGAAATATGCTCGAAATTACATAAGGCTACTTAAAAATTAATCAAAGGATGTCAACTCCCTCATTCGAAAGAAATCCGACAAAATCCGACCATGGAAGAGTTAGTGGACAAAATCCAAGACAACACTAATAATAGGAAAATGGTCACCAAAGAAGCCACCCAAGTTACCATAGATTTGATAGAGCAGTGTATTGTACATCCTACCAGAGTACACACCATGATCCAAGCATTTATGGATACTCTGTCTAAGGATGTGGTGGTCATTGAGGAAAACATAGCCATGCACACTGCAACATTAGAAGAACTACTCTACCGAAGGATCATTATGTTGTATGATCAACTTGAGGTGTGGATAGTTTACCTCAACGACAAAAATTCTGAATAAGACAAAATAGCCATCATAAATTGCTATTACCTACCTCCTATTTTGTCTTTTCCTCAACCAACTTTAATTTTGTTTTCATCATGTACACTAGTCACTGAGCAAAAGGAAACTGAACAATTTTGTAACAACTTCTTTATAGGGAATACAAAGAGTCACCTAGGAGTTACAAGTGATTGTATACAAGAAAGAATATGCCCATTTTGTAGAGGGATCTTCAACCATTGTATAGACTCAATAACTAATTCCAGGACTTATACTATGTTAATAAATCTTGAGAAGCCCTCAGGGCCATCCTTTTGTAAGAAAGAAGAATTTATGTGCGTGGTTGTATTTGCTGTGAAATAGTTCAAGTGATATGTGTGGTGTTCACATGGACTGTAAGAATGCTTTCTTTCTTATAGACTGATCTTATGCACTCTATGTTATTCTACATTTTTTAGTATTCTTTCGTATATATTTATGTACTGAGATTGTTGAGTTGTTAACATATGCAGAAATATAATTTAGACTATTATGGTTATATGTATGTATGCACATGTTTCTGACCTTGCACTTTCATTTCAACTACTTGTGTGAGGGTTTATGTAGAGTTTGGTTTCATTTACAAATCATTTGGTTACTTTATGTTACAGAGAAATCCCCTTGCAGACAAGTGGATTCTCTCTTGGATACTAGACCCCTATGACCAAGACAGAAAATGTTATTGTGGACACTAACATTCATTTTTATAAAGCTAAACTATTAAAGAAGAGGAAGGAAGAATAGTAAATACCTTTTTACCGACGTTTGTCCTTGCTCGATCCAGGATGATCTTGATCTCCAAGTTCTTCAGAAGGTCCTATGTTACAATGAGAAACAACAACGATACTTCCTACTCTACCATGATTAGATTCATAATGGATCTATAAAATAAACAAGTTCATGAAATGTACGCAAACTTTAAAGGAAACAGGCTAAGCATAGATTTATATTAATGAGAAAAAAGTGGTGCTTACAGCCATGGATGTAGTGCAGCATCTTCACCAAGCTCTCTTTGTCTAGACCCTTGCTCAAATAATCCACACATAATGTTGATGCTTCAATGATATCTCCCTTATGAGATCATAAGTTTGATACTTCACAATTTCTCCCTTTCAATACCACTCATGAGATCATAAATCTGGTATCTCTATTTCTCTATATCATCACCATGAGAAGGCCTCCTTATATAAGCTTGGAGAAACCTAACCACTTGAGATATCTTTGGGATAAGTTGAGGATTCCTCTCCTTTGATTTCTCTTCCTAAAACCAGTCTTTGAGGGTGTCTTAAGTGTCCCTATGATGTCATTAGAGGCACGACATGGGGAAGATGGCAGTATAATGTTTGCGACACTAGCAATGACGACAATGGGTCATCATTGAAGTGAGTAATTTTGAGGTGTAACACTTTAGTATGATCCTAGCTAGGATTGGGTACGATAGGTTAGTAATAGATTAGTTTTATTTAAATACATAGCATTCATCTACATCTTCACATTTCATACCCATTCATCATCCATCCTCATCGGTAGATTGAAGCAAAACCTGTAAAACCCAAAAAATAGCAATGGCAGTCGGGCCAAATTCCATATGAGTATCCTAAACCAAACGATGCATAGTCAAGTAGGGACCATGTATTAGGGAGTACCCCTTACTGTTGTCAGGTGAATTCTACCATGTCAACACCAGGAAAACCTGGATCTTATTTATGAATACCAAGGATGAGATCTTCAGTCGATTCCATGAGTTCAAGGATCGAGTGGAGAACTAGACAAGGAGGAGGATCAAGGTCTTGAGGTCAGATAATGGGGGGGAGTACACAACCAATGGCTTAAAGGATTTTTGCAAGGAGGTAGGGATTAAGAGGGAGTTGACAATCTCATACAAACCATAGTAGAATGGGGTTGCAGAGAGAAAGAACCGTTCCATCATCGATTCTGCCAGGGTTATGATACATGACCAAGATCTTCCTATGTTTCTTTGGGAAGAGGCATGTGACATGGTAGTATATGTGCAAAACAATTAGGAAATTAGACACTTCCACACTAAACCTAGAAGCAGAGAGGAAGAAAGATTTAATCAAGAAAGTAAATGACAAAGCAAACACACAATACACATAGATTTTTACCCTGGAAACCCAAACGAGAAAACCAACATTCCTTGAGAGTCTTGCTCTCTTGTTTTCTTATTCATTCGTAATAAAAGGTTACATGCCTAACCTTGGTCCACACATAAGACACAATCGATATCATACCTTCTTTCTTTTCACAAGGACAACTCTATAGCTAATTTATCTTACATCTAAATGACCAGTAACTTGTAAAACGTTTGATCTAAATATTATTTCTAGCATTACAACATGCCTTATTTATAGGCTTTACAGTAGGCAAGACCCTAAATAAAGGTGCCCAAAAATGGTTACAAATCCACACAGATCATTGGATACAAATCCCACGAATATTGATATTTTGTTACAATCGACTACCAAGTCGAATTACCAGTCGAATACTAGTCGACCTTCATTCAACCTTCGATCAGTTTCCACATGACCGCCTGTCGACCTGTTGTCGGCTGACCTCTTTGACTTGTTTTTTATTACTTCGACTTTGTCTGTTCCATCCACCTCGACCTTCGACTTTCATTGCAAAGAAGGTAGCAACCCAAAATTCTCCCACTTGTTGTCTTCTTTACTGAAACTAGGATATTCATGAACTTCTATTCATAGAATCAAGGCAACAATGCCCATCACCTCTTTGTACCAAGAGAACTTCAAAACACTCACTGACTTGGTCAAAGAGTTTTTTATGTTTTCCAATGTGTCTACTTTCTCCAGTAACAACTTGTTTCTTTCCACCATGTCTCTCACAAAATGGTGTTGTACATCAATATGCTTAGTCTTGGAATGATAAGTTGGGTTCTTTGCCAAAAATATTGTTCTTTGATTGTTGCAACTTATCTTCATAGATATATTCTTAAACTCGATTCCTAAACACAAACTTTTCATCCATATTGCTTCTTTGTTTCCATGAGTGCATACCATGTATTCAACTTCTGTTGTTAACAAGGCTACAACCACCTATTACTTACTCATCCATTTGATTGCTCCACCAAACATATTGAACACATATCCACTAGTCAACCTTCATCGATCCAGATCTCCATCCCACTCGGCGTCGATAAATCCATGTACATGTACTTCACTTTCACCTCAAGGTTTTCCTTGTTAGCATATACCGTAGTATTTTGTGCCACATAAATACCTAAATATTGTTTTGACAGTTGTCTAGTGCTCATTTCCTAGTGTCGACACATATCTGCTCAACACTCCCACTACATGGGCAATGTCTCGTCGAGTGCAGACCATCACATACATTAGACTACAAAAAACACTTTCATAGGGAACATGTGCCATGTCCTATGTTTCTTCATGTGTCTTTGGACACTGTTCAACAGTTAGCCTTGCTCCCACAAGAATTGGCTCCTTCACAGGTTTGCAATCCTGCATGTTGAAACATTTCAAAAAAAATTCAATATACTTCTTATGGTTCAACCGAAGCTTCCTATTTGCTCAATCTCTTTTCATCTCCATTCCCAAAATGAATTTTTTTGCACTGATATCCTTCATGTAAAACTTAGAGGATAGCTGCTTCTTCACCTCATTTATTGTGTTCTTGTTGTTTCCAATCAACAACATGTTGTCGACATACAATGCTACATATATGAAATTCCCAAATTCTTCTTTGGAATATATGAAATGATCAACTTTTCTTCTCACAAATCCCAAACTAAGGATATACGTGTCAAAATTTTGGTACCACATCCTTGGTGATTTCTTTAGACCATAGAGGGATCTTTTCAATTTACACAACAAATCTTTTTTTTCCTTTACTACAAATCCTTCAAGTTGTTTCATGTATATTTCTTCTTCTAGGTCCCCATGTAGGAACATTGTCATTACATCCATATGTTTTACTTCCAAATCAAATCCTGCAGCCAAAGACATTATTAATCTAATGGAATTTGATTTTGCAACAAGGGAAAAAATCTCACTGAAGTCGACTCCTTCAAATTGGGAATATCCTTTCACTACTTGTCGAGATTTGAATTTCTTGACTTGATCTCATGTGTTCATCTTCTTATTGAACACCCATTTTCTACCAGTGGGATTTCTTCCACTAGGTAATTAAACTAAATCCCACGCTTCATTCTTGTCCAAATATTCTATTTCTTTGACCATAGCATCCTTCCAGAGTTTACCCTCTACCGAGTCGACTACCCCCCTGACCAACTTGGGCTCCTCATCAATGGTATTTAACACAAATTCAAAATGAAAGTTAGGTGAACTATACCTTTCGACCGGTTTTCTTACTCATTCTGACCTCCTTACAACCATGGTTGATTGGTCCACCTATTCATCTAATTCAAACTACTGATCTAAATAATCGTCTTCTTCATTCCTTAGTTAAAACCACACCTTCTCTGGATTATTCTTTGTTTGAACCATCACTTTAGGCTGAGACTTCCTTCTGACTTCTCTAGAGATCACATCTTGACTGTACATTGTTTTCCTTGATGCAAAATCCTAGAGCTTATATCATTTCATTCATTCTTTGTATCCAATAAAAATACTTTTGACTACCTTCTTGTCCAAATTTCTCCTCTTTTCCTTGGGAACATGGACAAATGCATCACAATGAAATACTTTGAGATGTTAAACCGAAGGCTTCTTACTAGATGATACCTCATGTGGAGTCGTGTCGACTAGTGTCGATGAAGGAGACATATTCTAGCTTATATCCTTTCATTCCTTCTTTGCATCCAATGAAAATACACTTGAGTGCCTTCTTATCTAGCTTGCTCCTCTTTTCCTTGGGAACATGCACAAATGCATCACAGTCAAATACTTTGAGATGTGAAACCAAAGGATTTTTACCTAACCATACCTCATGTGGAGTCGTGTCGACTAGTGTCGATGAAGGAGACATATTCACCAGATATTTTGTAGTGTCGATTGTCTCTGCCTAGAATTCTTGTGTGATCCTAACACCACTGAGCATGCTCCTTGCCTTGTCCATCAATGTTTTGTTCATTATCTCGGAAACTCCATTTTGTTGTGGGGTATTTCCAACAAGATATTTAAACTCTTTGAATTTCTCGAAAACCTTTGATTTCTTCCTCAAGAAATATATCCATGTCTTCTTGGTAAAATCATCTATGAAGGATACATAATACAACGATCCACCAAGTGAAGGCACCAAAACAAGGCCAAACATGTCACTATGAACCAATTCTAGAATCTCCTTTTCCCTTGCCGCTCCAGATGGGAACTGCACCCAACTTTGTTTTCCATAAATGCAATGTTCACAAAAATCAACTTCTAAATTACATTCAGGAAAATCTTCGACCATACCTTTATTATTTGAATCTAGAAGTCCTTTTTCTCAAATGTGTCCCATCCTCTCATGCCATATCATGGTCATGTCTAATTTACAATGACTTGTCGAGTCAGTTTGAATCGACTCAGCTCAAGTTGATTCGAGTCAAGTTGAATTCAAGTTGGCTTTAGGAACAACGATGTAGTTTCATCCATTCGAGTTGGCATTCCCTAACAACTTGTATAGGGTTCCATCCTAACTCCTTTCAATAATACCATCACGCCTTTGACCATATTGCACGTATCCTTCTGAAATAGAGTGTTTACTCCAAAATCACTCATACTGTTGAAAGATATCAGGTTTCTTGCCAAAACCAAAATATGTAGCACACTTGGAAGGGTTCTAATCCTCCCATCCTGCAATATCATTGAGACTGATCCTCGTCCAACAATTTTGGTTGTTGATTCGTCCCCTAAGAACACATCTCCTCCTTCATATTGTTTATATTAGAAGAACCATTCTTTATGTGGTCTCACATGATAAGATGCTCCTGAGTCAATCAACCAAATATATTGATCCAATTGTGTATTGGACGATGCCAAGTACACATTGCCTCCCTTATCTGGAATCATCTTTCTCTTAGTCGATTTCTTCTCATCGGATCATGTACTGACTTCCATTTCCTTCAACTTGCAACCCTTTTTGTAATGCCCAACTTTACCACATTTCCAACATCTTCTCGTCGACTAAACTGGGGATTTATATCTACCCTTCGACTTAGAATTTCTATCAGAGAATTTTCTTTTATCTATGTCAATCGATCAACCTCTCACCACTAATTCATCTTTGGTCGATCCTTCCATATTCTTCCTTATTATTTCTTCTAACAGTAGATATGCAACCACGTCTTCTAGCACTAATGTGGTTGAATTACTCCCTATAGCCATGACTAATCTATCCCAGGGTCTGACAAAGAACATAATAGGCTAATACATTTCTCCTCCTTAGTGATTTTGATATCCACAGAAGATAACTGGATTATTATGGTATTAAACACATTTAAATGCTCAGTCACTGAACTGTCGTCACTCATCCTCATAAGATACAATTTATTTCTAAGGAACATCTTTTTTACCAAGGATTTCGACTGGTACAAGATTCCCAATCTGTCCCATAGTTTCTTGGATGAATCTTCACTTGAGACATTTAACATCAACGAATATACAAGGAATAGTCGAATCATACTCCTTGCCCTTCTCTCAAGTTTCTCCCATTCTTACCTCGGCATGCCTGTCGAAATGGTGCATGCACAGACTGATGCCCATTGTTCTCTATCTATAAAGAGATCTTCAATGGTACTTCTAAAGCTGAAAATTCTGTCCATTGAATTTTTCGATCCCTATTCTTGAGCTACTCACCATTCTTTAATCACAATATTTAAATATTTATTACTTGTGACTCTTATTGAACCTAGAGTTTAGCTTAGATTCAAGGTTGTTAAACCAAGCTCTAATACCACATGTTATGAAATTAGACATTTCCACACTAAACCTAATAGAAGAGAGGAAGAAATATTTAATCAATAAAGTAAATAACAAAGAAAACACACAATTCACAGATATTTTTACCCTAGAAACACAAATGGGAAAACCAACATTCCTTGAATGTCTTTCTCTTTTGTTGTCTTATTCATTCAGAATAAAATTTACATGCCTAACCTTGGTCCATGCCTAAGACACAGTTGACATCATACCTTCTTGTTTTTCACAAGGACAACCCTGTAGCCAATTTGGTTTACATCTCCATGACCAGTAACCTCTCAAATGTTTGATCTAAAGATTCGCTAAAGATTATTTTCAACATTACAACACTCCTTTTTTATAGGCTTTATAGTAGGAAAAAGCCTAAATAAAGGAACCCAAAATGGTTATAGATACACGCAGATCATTGTCTAAAAATCCCACGAATCTCAGGATTTTGTTACAGTTGACTACCAAGTCCAATTACCAGTCGACCTTCATTTGGTCTTCAGTCATTTGCCACAAAACTACTTGTTGACCTCTTCAAATTGATGTCAATTACTTCGACTTCGACTTTTCCTGTTCGATCCACCTCGACCTTTGACTTTCACTGCAAAGAATATAACAACCCAATAAACAAGAGTCCTCATATGATTTTGGGGGACAAGACTCTGGAGAGGGATTTCTCAGGAGTGAAACCAGAGATCAGACACTTGAGGATCTTTCATTGTCTAGTATACATCCATGTTCTTATGGAGAAGAGGACAAAGATGGAGCCTTTAGGACAAAAGAGTAAATTTTTTGGGTACAATGAGAACTTAAATTCTTACAATATATTCATACTAGCTCAACGAAAGACAATTGTGAGAAAATATGTTAAGTTGGTGTCTAGGAAATCTCAGGAGTCACCACCAATGTCAAAGGATGAGGAGTAGGAGGCTCCGAAGGATGAGCATGCTCAACAACTTCTAGTTCAAGAAGTCAGACTTTAGGTGGAGAGGAAGATTTATCCCCTTCCAGTTCTGTTAGGAAACCCAAGTGGTTATTGCAGACATTGAGGGATGTTGGTGAGGCTCCTAGGTGTGTAGTCAAGGAGAGCAGGCCTCTAAGGAACTTTCCTAACTATATGGAACTTATGAGTAGCATCATTGATGTTGAACCTTCCATTTTTTTAGGAAGCGACAAATCAATAGCTTGGTGGGATTCCATGGTGGAGGAGTACACCTCTATCATGAAGAATGATGTTTGGGACATAGTGATGAGACTAGAGGGGAAGTTAGTTGTGAGTTCTAATCCCAAGCTCGTCAGGAAACTGCCAATCCTTCCATATCAAGCTCTATTATCTTGTCTCAATCTATATAGAGCCTTCTTCAACTTGCAGACATGAGTCTTCATGTTTTCAACTTCAAACCCTTGAGGTTGTTCTATATAAACTTCTTCAATGACACCATTCAAGAAAGTTGTTTTCACGTCCATCTGGTGTAACTTCAACTTCATCTTAGCTACAAGATCTATGATGGTTCTGATTGAAGTGTATCTATCTACACGAGAAAACATATCTTCATATTCAATGCCTTCCTTTTGATAAAATCCACGAGCAACAAACCTTGCTTTATATTTCTCAATACTTCCATCA
>CBVK0100485873.1:0-18101 GCA_900067695.1 Picea abies
TCTTCTTCCTTCATTCTAATATGATGATACCCTGAATGAAGATCCAACTTTGTGAAATAGATTGCTCCATGTAGTTCATCTAACAATTCATCTATGATGGGAATGGGAAACTTATCTTTAATACGTACCATGCAACATAATAACATCTCTGGATAAAAAATAGGTGAGAACAGTAACCACGTGCGGCACCCCCGAAGGATAAGAATTCATCCATGAGTAGATTAGTCAACATTGCAATAAATAGTAGGCAACATAGACAACTTAGAATAATAAAAGCGGGTGGGATGGGTTGTACCCCCACTAAGATTTTGCATGTTTTGGGAATAATTAAAGTTTAAATTCCATATTCCAATCTTTGGATTTGGCATGATTTGGAAAGAATTGAAGTTTAAATTCCATGTGAGGCCAAAAGGACAGAACAACAATCATTGACAACCATCTGACAGGTTCAAGCGGCTACAACAAAAGGAAAGTTTTTCGTTACCATGAGGTTGACAATGGTGACCTAGCGAAATTGACCTAACGGAAAAAGAAAACTGTGATGGTAAACCACCTCCGCCACATGTGAAACTTATATCAGGGCACATAAACAATAAATGGACTTTATGACTACTTGATCCCTTGTACCATCAAGGTTGTATCACCTTGTGTATATTTAACATCCCATTGAATGTTTCCTTTGTTAAGATGTTCGCCCAAGCCAAGTGAAGAATAGTTGTAGAGACGAGGAAAGAAGCGCCAAGCTACTGCTCATGCAATTTCAATATTGTAATCCATTACCGAAGTTGTCTCAGCTAACAATCCAGCTAAGAAGCGCAATACAATTTTAGACTAGAATGGTGTCCCCCAATAAGCCACATGCAAGACAAAAGACCAAAGACACTAAGGAGAATTTCATACCAAAGCTGGTAATTGCATCCATTATCAACTTTAAACACCCTAAGTTAAGAAAATTCTTGATGTTGTGGTGTACTGATCACAACATTCAAGATCTGACCTAGTTCCCCGAATTACAGCTTGATAAGTATCTACATACATTTCAACGGTCTAATGGGACAAAGAAGATACTCATTCAAAAATGGGTAAAGCCACTTCAACAGTTCGATGTCCTAGCTCTAGTCAACTGCCCACATTTCGGTCAAGGCCCGGTAGTGCAGGCCTACATACACTTCCTACTACATTAGTCGTATAGAGGGTACCTATGGCTTGACCAACCATACTAAGTGGATGATAATACCATGTATCGGGTCTCAGGGCTACCAACAATGGGAAATGACCCAACCAGTGCCATTAAATCCAAATACGCAGCTCAAGAAGAGATTTACACCATATTTAAAATGCACAGAGGGAAGGGTGGGGTCATGATCCCTGATATTATTAACTAGATGGTCAGATTCACAACATAATTCCTTGCATGTATCATACTTCGGAAATGTCATAAGGAAGAATGTCCCATTGAAGTCGTTGTCACTGCTAAGAGATGTGCCATAGGGGTCTAGATGGCTTGGGCTCATTATCTCCTAAATGATTTTGTTGAGGATTGTTTAGAGGCCTAGAACCCAGGGAACGAATTTCACTACAACTAGGTTATTTTATTACTACGCATGATTATGTGGAGGCCCCCTCGGGCCACGAGGAGGAAGTAGTCAACGCACCACCCTTCGACATGCCTTGATTTCTTACACTCCATTATGCCAAAGACCAACTAGTCTATTCGAGCACAATAGGGATTTTCAAAAGTGGTTCACACAACTAATACAAGCCACAAACGTGATGCTACGCAGATTACCTACAAGTTCAAGTGGAATAAGACACTGGATCACATGCAGGATCTTGGAGATATTCTCTATCTAATGAGGAGTCCATTCTGAAATGGTCCACCCTTGTATTATGAGGTATATTTCATTAAGGACACAGATTGAGAAGATCCAAAGAGTCCCATGAAAATGTACAAGGACTATATTGAATTTGGGTGTGATTTCCATAATGTTTTCATTGACCCCCGTGTAGACAAGAAAAAAGCCACTTCCATGCTCCCTTTTTGTATCACAAAGAAATACATCTAGTAGGGTGACACTGAATGGCACGAGGACTATTATCACCCTTTTTAAGATGAGCAAGCACATCTCAAGACACAAACAAAGAAAAACCAAGAGAGGAAAAGGGTCGAAGTAGCAACCCAAAAGAAAGAACATGCCTCGAGATCTATCTCACGATGTAGTAGGTATTCCAAAAAGAAGTCACAGGAAAATTCAATACCATATGTCAACAGTTGGCCATTGCACTGCCACCAAGTTACCCCCAAAGAGAAGAAAATTGTGGAGGTGGGTGGCACTAGTCAAATAAGAGTTTGTCAATTTTCAGATCGAAAAATTACTTCCTATTTATCTAACAGTAAAACCCTAGTTGTTATCACTAAACAATTTTACACTGAAAATTATTGACTGAAATTATATGCAGCGGAAACACATAATATCATAAATGAATCATCAACACATATGAGACTCAATATTTATGTTCTTGTAACCTTATCAAATTCAGAAATCTTGAGGGAAAAACCAACCATCCCATCCAATACAAATATCACCAAATCCGAGGACAAAACTCGTCCTCTCAGCCAATATAATTTCACCAAAATCTGAGAACAACCTTTTCCTCCAATAACTATAGAAATCAGAAAAACCAAACCTCAACAAATATCCTGGAAATATCTTCTTCCCACAAATATGTTGCAGGCCACCTGTACAACCTACTGACTTCACCTGTCAGCCTATATGGACCTACACCTATCCAGAAAAACTTTGTACGAATGTACATGACTGTTCCCACTGCAACTCATGTATGTATGCGGTTGTTCCCACTAAAGCCCGCATACATGCACGAAAAGTTGTACAGCCACTTTTGTATGATTTGCTCCACTCATACGGTTTCTTCCTTTTGCAGTTGCCTCTCTCTCTCCCACACAAGTGGTGTGCTTTTCCCTACCAAGAACAAAAAATAGAAAGTCCTCAACCCTAGGCCATATTTTCCACCATGCATAATTTCCCTTTGCTGAAAATCACCAAGCCTCCTAACATAAGTACAAACTCACTTATGCTAACGCCATCCTTGCACAATATTGAGCAAATGTCACAATGACCTCTCTCCTTTATATACAATTCCAGTGAGTGAGTTTAGGCACCCCTTCTAAACTCAATAATTAATTATAATATTTGATTCCTCTTTGTGGTTGTGACACCCCATCACAAGCCCATAAATCCCATCAAATTTCCCATGAGGCCCTAGCCTCATTTCGGGGCCGATTTCACTGAAATTGTAATATTCCTGATATAAAATAGTATGCAGAACATAATTAATTAGCTAGAAATGGAAAATAAGAAATGGTATAACCATAACAACACCATAATAATACCAAAATAATACTAGAATAACACCAGAAAGATCACTTTGATTACTGAGAGCAATGTTCACTTGCCTCTTCGAGGGGGAAACCTCCAGCATAGCAGAGCTCTATTACAATAATATCCAAGACAAAACTTTTCATACCCTATACTCCTATTTATACTAAATATGTCTATCAAAAGAACAATCTAGATGAAGATCCTTCTAGAAGCAGAAGATTCTATTAGGTCTTCTTACATTTGACTTATTCTTCCTTATTGCTAGGCCTTATTAATATTGAACTTTATTACATGGAAATATATTATTCTACCTATGTGAGGGGTTAGGTCCCTAACATGTCCTCCCCCTTAAAAACAACCTTGTCCTCAAGGCTTGAGATGAGGAAATTGTTGTAGAATGGTAGTTGGTTCCCAAGTGGCATCTGCTGGAGTTGTAACTTTCCATTGGAATAACACTTCCTTGATGGTTCGCTGACGTAGACAATGCTCACACTGGTCCAAAACTGCTTGCGTCTGTAGCCAAATGGAGCATTCTTCATCCAATTCGAGAAGGTTGGTTTGAGTTTGGCACTTAGTTGCAATCACCATTTTTAAGAAGGAAACATGAAAAACATGATGGATCTTAGAATGAGTGGGCAACGCTAATTAATAGGCTACCTGTCCCACATGCTTGAGAACGGTATAAGGACCATAAAATTTTGATGCCAGTTTTTGACAATGGTCATCCTTGAGGGGTTTTTTCTTGTAAGGTTACAGTTGAAGAAACACTTGGTCTCCTTCTGCAAATTGACATTCAGAGTGACCTTGATTTGCTTGTTGCTTCATGTGATTCTGGGCCATGACCAAATTCTCTTTGAGGGTACATAGAATAGCCTCTAGAACTGTAAGTGTTTGTTCAACCGCCTGGACCTTCAAGACACCTGGCAAGTATGAGAGAACTAAAGGTGGATTTTGTCCATATACTGCTTCAAAATGAGTCATGAAGGTAGTTATATGGTAAGAAGTGTTGTACCACCATTCAACTAGTGGTAACCATTGAGCCCACTGATTTTGACTTTCGGATGAAAAACACCTCAAATATGTTTCCAAACACTTTTTGACAACTTTAGTTTGACCATCAGTCTGGGGATGATAAGGTATGTTGAGATGCAATTGGATGCCTTGTAGCTTGAATAGTTCTTGCCAAAAATTTATGGTGAATGTTGGGTCGCGATTAGAAACAATAGAATGAGGCATTCCATGAAGCTTGAAGACCCAATCCATGAAAATTTGAGCCACAGTGGAGGTTATAAATGGGTGTTGAAGAGCATAGAAATGAGCATACTTGGAAAGACGATCAACTACCACCATGATGACTGAGTTATTGCCCGATTTAGGCAATCCTACAATAAAATCCATAAAGATATCCCGCCAAATAGCAAGTGGGATCGAAAGCGGTTGTAGTGTGCTATGAGATTTGATTATTTCGCCCTTGTTGCATTGAAAAACATCACATTCAACCACAAAATTGTGAACGTCCTGTTTCATACCATCCCAAAAAAAGAATGTTTGACCCGGTCATAGGTTTTGGTAAACCTTGAGTGCCCAGCGGTGGGTGTAGCATGAAGCTTAGAAAGTACCGTAGATTTAAGTTTTGATTGAATACTTAAATACAAATGGCCTTTATATCGAAGCTCATCATTGAGCCAAGAGTACCCTGGGGAGACTGGATAATTGGCCTACAATTGTTGTATCAGATGTGAACTTTTGGGATCGTGTATCCACTCCTGGCGAACAACTTGGAGCCAATCTAGTACAATGAAGGAAAGAGAAAAAAGGGACCCTTCATCTTCATATTTTCTGGAAAGTGCGTCAACAACCACATTGTCTTTGCCTTTCTTGTAAATGATCTCATAATCATATCCAAAGAGATTAGTCACACATTTTTGTTTCCTTGGGGAGGAAAGGCATTGTTCCAGAAAATACTTGAGGCTTTGATGATTTGTCTTAATTTGGAAGCATTGCCCTAATCGATAAGGGCACCAAAGATCTATGACATGCAGAATAGCCAACATTTCCTTTTCATAGATTGATTTTCCCAAATGTCACTCTGACATTTGTTTGCTGGTAAAGGCCAAAGGTTGACCCTCTTGCATAAGGACTGCGTCAATTCCTTTCCCGGAAGCATCACATTCCAGGACAAAGGTCTTTGTGAAATCAATAAGGGCCAAGACTGGAGTGGTGCACATGGTCATCTTCAAGGTTTGAAAAGCCTGAGAAACTGCTGGAGTCCAAGTGAAAGAATTCTTTTTAAGGAGAGTAGTGAGAGGTGCTGCAATATTTCCATAATTCTTAACAAACTTGCGATAATAACCTGTTAAACTCAGAAATTCACACAAGTTTTTGAGAGTCTTTGGGTGTGGCCAATCTTGCATAACTTCAATCTTTTTAGGATCCACCCTAACACTGGACTTGGAAACAAGATGACCCAAGTACTCGACTTCCGAGGTGCCAAAAGTACATTTAGATTGTTCAAGGAAAAGTTAGTGTTGAGAAAGTAGATGGAGAACTCGATCCACATGAGCAAGATGGGTTGTCCAAGTTTTACTATAGATGAGGATATATTCAAAGAAAACCAAGACAAAATGATGAAGAAAATGATGGAATACATGATTCATCAGGCTTTGGAAAGTGGAGGGAGCATTACACAAGCCAAAGGGCATGACCAAAAACTCATAGTGGCCCGCATGAGTTCTAAATGCAGTCTTAGGAATATATGCCTCATTCATATGGATCTGGTGGTAGCTAGAATGAAGATCAAGTTTAGTAAAGAACTGGGTGCCACTCAATTCATCTAAGAGGTCATCAATGACAAGAATGGGAAATTTGTTTGTAATGGTGAGTTTGTTTAGGGCGCGAAAGTCAGGACACATGCGCCAAGAACCTTATTTCTTAAGGACCATGACCACAGGAGAAGAGTAGGGACTTGTACTAAGGCGGATAACACCTACATTGAGCAATTCCTAAACAATTTTCTCAATTTCATTTTTTTGGGAAAAGGGATGACGATAGGGATGAATATCAAGAGGAAGGCTTCCTGGGACAAGGGGAATGGAATGATCATGAACACCATGGGAAGGAGGGAGTCCCTGCAGAGTGGAAAAAACCACTTGATTTTTAGAGAGGATGGATTGGAGGTCCTGCGGCACAGAGGGTGTCTCAATGGCTTGTATGGCATGGAGTTGGGAAATAATTCCATAATGACCTTTTTTTAGTAGCTTTTCCATGCGATGGGAACTTATGATCTCTAGGGAACCAGTGGTGATGCCTTGGAACTTATATTGTTGGCCCTCCTGGTCGAATTGCATGGTTAATTCCTTAAAATACATGAGAATGGGACCCAAATTCCTTAACCATTATGCACCCAACACAATGTCACAACCACCCATGTCGATAGAAAACATATGAGATTTCATGTGGTACTCACCAATTTGGAGACACACATTTTCACAACGCCCTCCACATTTCATGGACCCGTCATTGGCAATCATGATTTGAAAATTATTAACAACATAGATATAACAATTAGTTTCTTGGGCAATGCGGCGATGAATTAAATTACAGGTGCTTCCACTATCAACAAGAATGATGACCTTCCTATGCTTAATGTAACCAATTAGCTTGAGGGTTTGGGGAGCACACAAGCCAGTGAGAGCATTTAGGGAAATGATCGGTTCTACTTTAGGAGGGTCTGAGGGAGGGGTCATGTCAGTGGTTTCAGGTGACAGACACAAGGGGAGCCTCAACATTGTCTTCCGAAACATCATCCGAGATGGCCATAAAAAGCTTTTGTTCCTTACACTTGTGCCCAGGAAAATATTTGTCATCACAATTATAACAAAGGACTTTGAGTTGGCATTCATGCATTTCAACCCTAGTCAATTTCTGGATCTTTAGTGGAGTAGAAGGAGGAGTGGGAGTGACTAGTTTAGTGCGAGGAATAAAGAAGGGTTTTCAGTTTTGAGAAGATACAACCTATTTTGCTTCCTTAGCTATTTTAGTAGCATCCACCCAACTCTGAGGCCAAGCCATGAGGACATGGGCACGAATCTCATCCTTGAGGCCACTGATAAAACATTCTCATAAAAAAACATTAGACATGCCCTCTGTACAAAAATCCAATCGCTCAAAAGAAGCTATAAAGTCTTCCACTATGCCATATTGTTTCAACTTTGTCAAACGACCTAAATGGTTAGTGTCACTGTCAAAGGGTTCATAAAGCTTTGCCACAAAGTGTGTCCAAGCCACATGCCCTTGGCGGACATTTTTTCTCCATTGCCACCATTTCCAATGTTCTTGATCTAGATGGAGAACACCATACAGGATTTTGGCCAACTCATCCGTAATTCAATACAAACAAAAATAATGTTCCATTTGAGTTACCTAGCCAGTGGGATCCGAGCCAACAAATTTGGTCACATCCACATGTGGAAGACGTAGGTCACGCTGATGGGGTTGAATATTTTGGGAATGAGAGGAAGTTTCACCTTTGGTTTGCAAAGGTGGGTCAGATGGGGGAAGATCTGCAAGGATATGCAGCTTGGCACAGATCATCATAGTGAAGGATTCAAGGTGGGTAGCAAGGTCTTGTTTGAGGTCCTCTATTTTGGCGTTGATGGAGGAATGCATGTTTTTATTGACGGTGGCAATATTGGCACTGAGCTCTCTCACTTCTTGTTGGGTGTCTGTTAAATTAGAGTGCAAGGCATTGAAGCGAGCTTCCAAGTCTTGCCTACGGGTGTGGGCCATGATGAAGAGGGAACACAAAAAGGGGCGGGTGGGACCACACATAAAATGGGTTATGAGTAAAGTGTATCACAACGATCAAGGCGACGAGTTGAATCCAATGGGGTAAAGCCCAAATAAGGGTATTGGAAGGGGGTCGGGTCCACGAGAAAAAAAAATTGTTGAAAAATTATAGGTATGACTACGATAAGGGCAAAGAGAGAAATCGAACGAGATAGGTCTCAAATAATGGTGCCAACATGATCCAAACAATTTTTTTACTCTTGCAGAGTTGTACTCTGATCTGAAGAATATTGCAGTGATGAAATGACCAAATGCTTAACAGGAAGAAATGTGTAGTAATTTCGCAACCCGAATACAGGAGACACAGTTGCGTGGCAATAGATCTTGTCTATTATGTTTGTGTTTATGTCCTAAGGGTTAGCGTATTCAAGGTTCTACAGACAAGGGTTTTCCCTGTGCTATAGCTCCTTGATATATGTGTGAGATCCAACAATAGTACTCGGGCCAATATCTCAGGGCACCAACTAAGGAGGCTAGATCATGCCCTTAGCCGTACTACCTGACTACCTAGGTACTAGAGAGTATCTTCCCGAGTGATGTTCTCGATGGTACTATTGTAGTCAGGCGTCCAATCAATTTATCTATGGAGGGATTTAGGAGATCTAGGTCGATACATATCTAGGTGTTGTCTGATGCACTACCACTTGAAGGGGTACCAATAGGGGTTACAAGGGTGGCCAACATATATGCGCTTAAGTACCACTTGTATTTCCTGTGTGTATGAATCCCCAACTGCAGTTTTATGAATGTAACGACAAATCTATGTAGCTTAAAGACGTCGAAATACATCTCCACCCTGAAAAAAAATTAACCCACAATTTTTTGTGGATGAATGTGCTCTGATACCACTTGTAATATTCCAGATATAAAATAGTATGCAGAACAAAATTAATTAGCTAGAAATGGCAGATAAACAACGATATAACTAAAACAACACCACAATAATACCAAAATAATACCAGAATAACACCAGAAAGAGGACTTTGATTACTAAGAGCAATGTTCACTTGCTTGTTCGAGGGGGAAACTCCCAACAGAGCAGATCTTTATTACAATAATATCCAAGAAAAAACTTCTCATACCCTCTACTCCTACTTATACTAAATATGTCTATCAAATTTCCAACTTTGTAGGTCTGGTCGAGTATAGCTTCACTTTCTAGACCTACCTCAGAATTCTTTGAAGGTCTGGGCCATTTATGAACAAATTCAGAAAAATCAGGTCGAAGTTGCACAACAACAAAATTAACTATCCTCCTTAACCCCGGAAGAATGCCCAGTGGCAATGAGATCCATTGCCATTAAACTACAATAGATCACAATAGCTCATGTTGAATAACAAAAAATTTCTGGCATCATTTTAGAAGAAGCAAGTAAAGCAGAGCGACACTGCACTCATATGGCAATGACACATGCATCGATGACCCCTATTCTAGCCCAAATGGAACGGATCAATCTTCAGTCTCTGAAAATTACATAGGCTGATATAAAATACATTTTCCATCTCATAGAGAAACTACATGAGACATTTAACGAGGCTGACAAGGACTTTCATCAATTTCTCTAAGTCATGGTAGTTGTACCATCAACCTCCTCTCTTAAGCCATGAACAAAGTAATTGGCTCAAGAACGAGTCAACTAATATTGTTGGGGGCTTGTTGGCACCCAAGGTTTTGGGTTAGTTATGCATGCCACAAATCAAGACTGCACGCACATATACATTGTGCGACACAAGAAAGCTCAACAATTGCACCAACCAAGGGAATAATGCATGTGCATCAACCAAATTTTGTATGGTGCACAAAAAATGTAGAAGATACCACATACATACCGAATCCAGGAATATCTCTGAGGATCTTCCTCAATGATGAACAAAAATTACATTTAGGATCATGGGAAAGATTATGGATGAGATGGAAAGTTAGTTAGGATTGCCACTCTCCAAGGAGGATATGTGGGATGTAGCCAGAAAAAAGAAATATGTAGATCTGGTGATCACTGAAGAGAGTGAAGCATAGAAGAAAGTGATAGAGAGCCATACAAAAAGGAGTAGACAAAGTCGAGTGCAAAAAAGAGAGGAAGAACAATCTAGTTTGAGAGTAGTCTGGTATCGGTTTTGGAAGAATTTTGTCTAAGTTTGTATGAGTCTGGTCCTAGTTTTGTAAAGAGTCTGTAATAGAGTTATTTTTGTGTGGAAAATGAGCATATAATGTATAATTCATTTTAATGGAATGATTGTGGAATGAAACAGAGTGTAAAAGAACAATTCTATGTGACATGAGTCTATCTTTGTATGCATTTTGGAATTAATGAATATAATACAAATTCTTATTTCTCATATCCATGTAAATGATTAATGCTTACTACTTTGCATTTGAATATGAATGAATGAATGAAATCCTGAGAGGGTTCTTTGTATGCATTGTGTCTTCACCTCTGACATAAGACCATATGGTCTTTGTGATTCTCATGGCGTCTTAGGTGAGACCTTATTCAGTCCTTGATTGAAGATTGATATGTTGATGCCTTGGGGTTTTTTTGGTCAAATCTTGAGAAACCCTGGGTCTTCAACCCCGCAATGATAAAAGAGACCCGCGCCAACATAATTATGGAGAAAAAAATATCCTCTAGTTACCCCTAGGAGTGAGGGGGTAACATCTAGTTGCATCAAGGGAACACGTGCTCACGTAGAGTGCATGAGAACCTTGACAATCTTTGGAACTCCAAGACATGAACTTTGTATCAAAACTAAGCATTCTTGCTACATTCTAACATAAGAGAATTAGTAAATACGAGAAAGGGTATACAGTCCCCCTGGGCAAAAACATAAAGTCATTTTCATATATATATATATATATATATATATATATATATATATATATATATGGAAAACAGGAGTAAAGCAAAATTATAACTAACTATGTATTCATATGATCAATCAATAACTTGAAGCAAGTAAATGAGAAAAAAACAATTAAGATGTGTGAAAAGAAACACACAAAATGAACTATACTTATCTAAAAGCTAACTAAGGCTGACAAAATCAAGTTTCAGTTGGAGAATATGAGGTAAGCAGTTGTCTATTAGCCGGTAAAAGTAACTTCTCCCCATTAGGGCTATCCAAGTGAAATGAGTTCTTCTTAGCCTTTCATTCAATTCTATAAGTAGCAAGCCATAAACTACCAAACCTCTTATGAATACTTGGCTTCTCTTTTCTCTTTTCCCATGGGAGTACAAGATATCCTTATTTGAATTATCTTTGTTTTACTTTATGACCAAATAACTCCTTGATTCTATATTTATTTACTTTTGTTTTATCACAAGCATGCCTTCTAGGCTCGTCCATATTCATGTGTTGGTCAATCCTTTCCTTCAACATATTCTCTTCATTATTGATTGAATGATCAAAATTTGATACACCTTGAGAACAATACATTATACAAGGATACCATTTATCATTAATAGGTTGGTCATTCTTGTGTAACCTCAGATCTTTGCCATTCTCTTTAGTGAAAATTGTGGCTAAAGCTTGCCTCTTTTTCTTTGTATCATGTTCTTGATTCTTAGGTTGTGTCAAGGCATAGGTTTTCTTATTGACTTCATTCTTTGGTGGGAATTCATCATCAATACCTTTTCCAGAAGAAAAAGGAAGCATAGAAAAATCTTGGGAATAATCAATATTAGTAGAAGCTAGTGAAGGAATGATTTGTTCTTCAAATTTATTGTAAGGTCCGCCACAATAATATTATTTGTTTAGCCTTGCATAGATCTCCACTTCCTCAAATTCATCATCACTACAACCCAATTCATTCCTAGGGACACTAGGATCTTCTACTTGCTTTTTAACAACAAGTTTCCTATACAAAGTGACAAAGGTTCCATCTCTGGTTGGGATGGTTGCCTCAGATAAGTCCATTTCGGTACTACCACCCAATGTTGTAGCCCACTTCCTGGACAAAAACATTCCCCAAGCATTGGGAGAGTTTATGACTACAACATCCATTAAGATGGAAACATCAGGATAGGTATCTAAGTAAACCCTAAGATCCTTAATCAAGCCACATGCCTTGATTTATTTTTGAATCAATCTTGCATACATTCTTGTATGGCCTTGTTGTCTTCAGCCCTAATTTATTCATGACCTTCAAATACATCACATTGGTGGAAGCCCCAAAATCTAACATACAATGTTGAAAAAGGAGGATATTCACTACCGAGGTGATAAACAAAGGTGGATGCCCTCAATTATTCCCATGATAATTCACAATTTGTAATACAATGGGATTGTCCTTAGGTTCTATGGTTAGAAACTTTCCGACTTTATCCATTTGCAAAGGGATATTAATAAACTTGGTTAGATGTACATCATTTATCTTTTCCAAAACATTTGTTACATCAAACATTCAATTATATATCATTTTTCTTATGTGATGTTGTCGAAGGAGTAAGGTTGGTATCCAAAAGCAAATGGTATCTAGTCCACTTTCTAGGAGGAGGTTGAGAATCATTAGATTCAAAAGCTCCGGGTGATTGAATATTGCAAGTATTTTTGTTTCCTAAGCTTCTCCTTGGATTCTTCATCCATGGAATTCAACATTTATAACCTTGCTACCCTAGCAACATCCGTACTCTTTTTCTTAATTTCTCACTTGTAATATTGTAGGTTTGTCCATGGAAATCATAGATCAGATCCATATCTTCAACAAGGTTCATACATTCACAATTTTTAGCACCCATGGATGTCTTATTGATTGACCATATCAAAAGGTGCAAGAGTATTAGGAACTCTTTACTTAGGAGGAGGTTTATTCCTATTCCATCCTTGGTTTCCTCTAGGTTGTCAATTGTTGTTATATTGAGGTCTAAGGAGGAGGATTTTAAGTTTGAAGCTTTTCCCTTTCTAAAATGGTTAACCTATCCATAATATTAGCTTGGGAATTCAAAATCTCAATAGTGATTTGATCCATTGTTTGTGCAAGATTCGTTACTGCATCAAGAATAGGATTAACGATATTCGTAGTCCCGTGTTTGGTTTCAACCTTTTCTCTTGGTGCATGAAATTGTTCTACCTTGGATGCTAACATATTCTCTTCAATTTTGGTAGCCCATTATTTTTATCTTTCAAGGTATCTATTAGCATGAAACCAAATTTCCCATCAAATGAATTGGTATATAGTAAGAGAATGGCACCATTCCTTGGTTTAAGGACATCGGGAGTTTGTTTTACAATATTATCAAATCTTTGGTCAAAATATTTCATGGATTCATTGTTGTGCTTCTTGATCTCATGGAATTGGGTTAGCAAAAGTCTACCAGCTTTTCTTGTTGTAACAAGTTGAAAGTTGAGATTGTAATGATTATAAAGGGAATCATTGAATGTAATTGAAGGGAGGACCTAAGAGGGAGAGATTATAGTATTGAATAATATGTAAATTTGTGCTCTGTAATTTTTGCAATTTCATGCTCAGAGCATAAGGTTTATGAATGATTTACTCATGTTCCATATCAATTTTCCTTCTTCTTATCTAATTACAATTATGATTCTTGCAATGCATTAGTCATTACACAGTTGCATATTTACTGACAGCAAAGACTCTACTGTTCATTCTCTGTAAATTGTATTTTTTTTCCAGATATTTTGATTTAGATTAAAATGATATTTTGGTCTAAATATCTTCTTCATGAATGTAGAAGGATGAACAGATTGCAGAGCCTTATCATTCATTAGGTGTTTTCTTCTTCCATTTCGTGTTATCTCTCTAAATGTTTATTGTTCATCAACTTGCCTTTGACCTCTGAAATGCCACCCATTAGTTGGATTTGAGCCTAATTTCCTCTACCTTGCTTATTCATCTTGATCCACCCAATATACATTTATCTATAAAATCCATTGCAATAACTTGATGATGCCCTAGCTTGCCCTTTAGCAGTCAAGTGCAACTTTAGGGACTAACAACCAACAACCTCCAAGAATCCCTAGGCCCCCTTCTAGGGCATCAATTCTAGGGCCCCTTGGGGTGACTAATTAAAATACCATCAATGAAATAGGATAGAAAAATACTAATGATGGCAAGACAAGATAATTTCCAAATGTTTAATTAATGATGATCTAGGTCAATTTAAGAGGTTTTTCAAGTCAAATCAAGGCTCAAGAGGATGGTGGAACACTAAAAATAAAGAAAAAGCCTAGAGTTGTTATAAAACTTAGAAAAAAGACATTGAATTACAACAGTAAAGTAGGTTATTGTAGCGACAAATAAAATATCCCTTTGACATACAATAATTCAATGAAATAAGAGGGATAAACAATGAGCTAAATTAGGATTTTAGGAATGTATATTGGGTAAAAAATATGCCAAAATGTCAAAACATCTTAGTTTTTTATGTATGTGAATGAAAACAATTATGTGCTAAAACACTAAATTAACCCTAAAGCAACAAAAAAAAATTATAATTGAGAAAAATAATGATTGACTATTGAGAGACCTACTATTTTTTGGGGGCGTATGGGGTGAGTTAAGGATCCCTTTGGAGAGAAATGAGTATAATTTTATGGGTGATACTTAGAGGTTCTTCACTATTAACCTATGAGAGCCTCCTAAAATATTAAGGACAATTCAAGGGAGGGTTCTTCACTAATTCCAAGAGCTTTGATAACAAGGGTTTGTTTAAAAATAATCCAAAAGAATGTTCAACCAACACTAGAGAAACAACATTACACTTAAATGCATTCATAAAAAAAAAATGGAAAGAGACCCCTTACTCAAGAAATATTTCATCCATAAAAACTCTAGTAATGAATATCCATGTAGTAGCAAAGAATCCACAAGCAAATCTTCTCCAAAAATTTACTCTAACTAACCATACATAGCATTTTTCATAAGAGATAATGTAGAAGTACACAGGTAGCGATATGTCTCCATAAGTAGCAATGATTTACAAGTGAGAAGTGCTTCTCTTATTTATATGAGAGTTCTAGCACCCTTCTCACACATAGAATTCCTAAAAACATAAAACAATGCCTTTATCTCTCTCAAACCCTAGAGATAAGACAACATAACATAAAATATTCATGATACATGAGTGTATAGGTCTCTAAGACCCCCAACGATGCCTCCAAGATGAAGTAAAGTAGCTCAAACATCAAATCATCCCACATGATAATGTTATAGATCTCAGATGTGTGGCACATGTGTCCTCATGAAGAAAACAACTCACTCCAAAGTGATGTCTAGGGGATCCAATGTGAAATATTACCATGAAAGGGTGCATCATTTCATCTCCAAAATTTGTCTCATGACTCCAAGCAATGGGATTCCCAATGTCATCTAAGTGAGCTGAGTTGAGCATGTAATGGAAGACATTTGTGGGAAACTGTTTATTGAGAGTTTGGAATGACATCATCGAAACTCTTGTCTGGAATATGGATTATGGAGAAACAAATATCCTCTAGTTACCACTATGAGTGAGGGTATAATAGGGATAAGTACTATGGTTGGACATCACTTGTGTATCAAATAGCTATAGCACTTGACACTCCCTTGTCTTAGGGACCTAGTAATGTAGTATACCCAGGGAGGTAATATGGGGTACCTAGGGAGGTACCCAATAGGGAATGTGGTTATGTATTATTATGTATGGAGGTCAATTCTAGTAGATAAGGCCCAAGTAATAGTGTGAACACAATAAAGGTGAGAAGGTTTACTATAAGTTTCCACCTAATAGAATATTCCTTCTCTAGAATGTTCCTAGGGGATAGAGAGTGCTATATAAAGAAGTGTAATAGTGAAGAATATTTATATTGTAGCAAGCAAGTATTGCTTGAGGAGTGCATTCCTTCCATAAGGAATAATATATGATGTTACCCTACCTCAAGGGTATTGTCTATTTCTTATGTTCAATATTTTGTGTGATTGATTTAAGGGTTTGTTGAAGTTATATTTCCAGATCTACTGTGGAACATAACATTTTGCATTATAGAACTTTCTTCAGCCAAAGAAAAGGAATAATTTTTTGGTTCTTTTTGCAGATGTTTTCAAGGGAAAAAAAGGGGCAACACACTTCAGATTAATTTTTTACACTTTTTGTGCAGAATTTGCATAAATTAATTAGATATTTGAATTCCTCTTAGATAAATACCCAATTTCAAAAAAACAAACCATCTGAAACGGAGTCTGGGAAGTGAAGTTATCAACATGTTAAAATCAACAATTTTTCAAGGTTTGTTTGTTTGTTTTTGGAAAAAGCTGCGCGATTTGCACAATAAATTATTTTTTAAACCCTGGTTTTTTGTTGAATGTTTCTTCCAAGCATAATGTATTTTATAGGAAAAGATGATGGCCATAGTATTGAAGAATTCATAAAATATAGAGAGTCATCATGGAAAGAAAATTGGAGAGGTTTGTTAAGTTTAAACTTATAAGGTGATGCAGTCATTTGGTGGAAATTGTTGTACTATCACCAGATAAGGGAACTCTTTGATGAAGAATTTGAAAAGGTATTTTTATATAGGTGCTCTCATGTTGGAATACGGGATACAAAGAGCACCAAGGGTTTATTTTCATGTGGAAACTCTATATTATAGGTTCATGGTTGTATTCATGGAGAAAATGTTATGGTTTCTATTAACCCTAGTTGCGAGTAAAACATTATCAATGTTTAGTTGGTTAATAGATTGCAAGCTTTGGAAAATAATATTCAAAACACACATGTTGAAGGTGAAAATTTTCAAATTTTCAAATATTTGAAGATTACCATGGATAACTATGTGTTTCATTCTAATTTTTTTGCCATTGTTATGAATGATGTGGATGTTATTCTAGGATATCCTTAGATGGAAACAATTGGTACAATTAATAGTAATGTGGAAAAGAAGTTTGTGAAACTTTGGTACAAGAAAAAGAAAGTTACATTGCAGGATGTGTCTCTTAGTAAGAAAGAAGGGCCCATGGAGGCAAGCAAAGAAGTTATTGTTGAATTCTAAGTTGCATCAGAGGTAGAGTCTACAAAAGGACATGAAGCAAAGACCTAGGAAGGACACAATAAAGAATCCAAGGAGATCATTGACTCAAAGGAACACTATATTGCAGAGTTGAAGAAAAAAGGACTGATTACTAAAGTTGTTTTATATTTCCATCCACACCATATAGAGAAAAAAATAGTCATCAAGGCATGGGTGTGTGTATCAAAAAACTTATTATGAACGAGCATGGAATCAGAAAAGAAACCAATCAAGAGGCACATGGAGAAATACTAGCACTGTAGGAAAATATTAGGATAGAGAAACGATCCCATGGCACCAAAGGCCTGATAAGGATAAAAGATCAATGTGGAAAGGCAATAGTTGGACATCATGTTCATATTCCATTAGGATGGATGGATGGTCATACTTGGTACCAGTTGGCTACATTGCTTAGCTGATCATATTGTATGGTTTCTTCCCATCTTTCAAGGATGAAACATGTGAAGGGGTATGGAATACAATATACCTAGGGAGGTAATATGGGGTACCCAATCAGAATGTGATTATGTATTATTATGTATGGAGGCCAATTCTAGTAAATAAGGCCCATGTAATAGTGTGAAAAAAATAAAGGTGAGAAGGTTTACTAGAAGGTTTCACCTACTATAATATTCCTTCTCTAGAATGTTCTTAGGAGATAAAGAGTGCTATATAAAGAAGTGTAAGCACTCTAGCACTCTCTATCTCCTAGAAACATTCTAGAGAAGGAATATTCTAGTAGGTGTAACCTTCTAGTAAACCTTCTCACCATTATTGTGTTCACACTATTACATGGCCCTTGTTTACTATAATTGGCCTCCATACATAATAATACATAACCACATTCCCATT
>CBVK0100485874.1:0-18101 GCA_900067695.1 Picea abies
TTGATATTTGGTTCTTAACACTAGGAGCTTGCTTCAATCCGTATAAGGCTTTCTTCAATCTGTAGACATGAGACTTCTTGTCTTCTACCTCAAATCCTTGAGGTTGTTCTATATACACTTCCTCTTTAATGACACCATTTAGGAAAGCTGTCTTCACGTCCATCTAGTGCAGCTTCCACTTCATCTTAGCTGCAAAACCTATGATTGTCCTGATCGAAGTGTATCTGGACATAGGAGAAAATGTCTCTTCATAGTCAATGCCTTCCTTCTGGGAAAATCCACGAGCGAAAAATATTCTTTGTACTTCTCAATACTTCCATCAACAACATGTTTTATTTTGAAGAGCCATTTGTAGGATACTCCATCTTTATTCTTCAATCTGGGAACTATTTCGCATACTTCGTTCTTCATTATGGATTGGTATTCCTCTGTCATGGCATCTGGCCATTCTTTTCTCTGGATGGCTTCTTCAAAGCAGGTAGGCTCCTCTTCTAGGAGATCATACATCAAAGCCGTATAACTGGAGAATGGATTTGGTCTTTTCACTTGTCTCGAGGTTCCTTCTGGAACACCATACTTCTCTCCATATTGAATAATCTCTCTTGCCCAAGCAAGCTTTCTTTTATGGGAGAAGGTCATTTGAGGAGGTTCTTGAACTTCTGTTATATCATGGTCTTCAGGAGTTCCTCATTAGAGGAAGTTATGACTTCCCTCTCTAGTTTTGTAGCTCTGGGAACCTCCCTCATTGCAGTATTGGGGATTATGAGTTCCTCTTCATATACCTCTTCAAGCTGGCACATTTTAGATTTCTTGAGCACTGCATCTTCATCAAAGGTCACATCCCTGCTGATCTCAATGTGATGTTGACCTAATATATAGATTCTGAAGGCCTTGGAGACCTCACAGTATCCCACAAATATTCCCTTCTTTCCTGAAGGGTCAAACTTGTTTATCTTTTCTTTAGGTATATGAAAAACACTGGACAACCAAATATTTTGAGATGGATTACCTCTGGCTTCTTTTCGGTGAACATATCTTCTGGTGTCTTGAGCCCAAGTGTGCTATGGGATAATCAGTTCTGCACATAAACAATTATCATTGCTGCTTCTACCCATAAGCACATAGGAATATCTTGATCATGGATCATAGTCTTCACAGCTTCTAGTATGGTTCTATTCTTCCGTTCCACTACACCATTTTGTTGGGGATCTTGATCCCAACATATTTGTAGAAGTTCACAAACTCTTTTTGAGGTATATTCTTCTCCATTATCTAACCTGATTATCTTAATCTTCCTTACAGAAAGGTTCTCTATCAAGGCTTTGAATTCCTTGAACTTGTTGAACACTTCAAATATATACAGGTCTTTACGAGAATAATCATCAATGAATGATACATAGTATACATACCCACTAATGGAGGATAATGACATTGGGCCACATACATCTGAATGAATGAGTTCTAGGACTCCTTCTTCCTTGTTGTCCCTCTTCAGAAATAGGTTCTTGATGTTCTTCCCTTGTGCACATCCATTTCATACACCTTCATGGTCACCTTTGAGTTCTGGTAAACCTGTGTCCGCTTTGCATATGTATGGTAGTGCCTTGTAGCTGATGTGAGATAATCTTCTTATGCCAAGATTCTTCAATGTCGTGGGTCATGACAAATTCTGAGTGATCCTTTAGCTCATGCAAGTCACCTTCTTCTCTTTCAATGATGATTGCTTCAGTTATGATCTCTTCTTTAGCATGTTTCCTTCTGCAACCTTCGCTATAGCTTCCTCATGTGACCTGGAGAAAGGTCAACAAAACAACAAACAAGAATAATATCCTTCTGATAATATAAAGCAATACCACTAACAATCATCATAGTAGCTCCTTTAGAGCTATCACTTATAATTTATCTGAAGCAAAGATTAAAGGTAAGGAATACAATATGAAATGAGGTCAACATTCTCATAGTGTTGTGACCAAGCATTCTTCCATGGAAACCTGGAACTAACACACGAGGTTTCTCCTTGAGGAGGTGTTAGTTGTATCAAAGCATTTACCTCTATATGCTCACATGCTATCAGGTATAATACTTTACAAAGACTGATATCTCAACTATAGTCATCAACTTGCCATGTGTACCTTTGAATCTTGATTAATCAAACTTGGAGCCTTGTCCTCAAGAATGAGTGCTTGCTTTTCTTCCAGGTCTCCTTCACTCAAGTGATGAGTGCTTTCTTCAACTTGTCTTCTGTACTAATACAATACACTATATTGACAAAAGGTTAGGTTAGAGGATAAGCTCTATGATCAACTTTCAATCCTTCTAATAATTTGATCATAGCTTCAACATGCAACACTGATTAAGATAATGTCATGAAAAATAGATGTATATCAGAATAATTACACCTGGGCTGCATCATTCCTATGAATGTGTTGGATCTTGAGATCCTTCTGGATCTATGGCAAGAGATCCCTTCTCCTACAAATACTCTTTAGGGTTTAACCATTAAACATATGTGAGTACATACCTCTGATGGAATTTGCAGGTAGTGGATCCATCTGGTAGCAGTGGTAATCATTACCAACTCTTAAGAAAACTTCAAGGGTGATTGCAACTGGTTCTGCGGTTGCAACTGCAACTGGTTCTGAGACTGCAACTGCAACTGCAACTTAGGGTTTTATGAGGAAACCCTAATTATTCAAACTTTGAATTTTGAAAATCTGATCTAGGGGATAGATGCGTTGAGCTGAGGTGAGTTAGTTGTTGTAGTCAGAATTTCAAAAATCCAACTTTTACCCCCTCAAACTTGATCTACGGATTTCTGGACTGGTGCTTCTGGTTTTCTGGTACTTCTGGTACTCTGGTTTTCTGGTACTTTGTGAAACTAGGGTTTCAATTTCCGGGAGATCTAACCACTGAAAGGGTGTGCTGATGATGCCAAATTAATCCTTAGGGGAGGGCACAACTTTCTAGATAGTTTTAGGGCTGAAAAGATTCACTTTTGAAAAACCCTAATTTGCAGGTACTGCAATAGTGACGTTTTTCCTCTTGCGAAATATGCTTCCTTCAGCTTGGCTCTGAAACCATGTTAATGTTTAAGCCATTATTATAGATGTTTGCATTTCATTAAATAGCATAATCCAAGATCACTGAGAAATACACAATCACAAGAGACACAATGTTTATCCTGGGAAACCCTCTAGGGGAAGAAAACCCAACAAAACTTCCTTAATATAGATAGCCAATACAATGCCAATAGATATCTATGCTAAAACATAAATTCCTCTCCAAGATATGCACCACTGTCTCTCCCCTTTGCCGGTAACAGATCAGAACTTGTCTCTCAAACTGAGCAAGTGAGTTATGTCCAAGTGAGGCGCTAGCCTCCTTTATTTATACAAGTCTAGCACATGTGAAGTGTCTCTTCACTGGCAAGGTCGACTTCTCCAAATGGGTGGGTAAACCCACCTTTATTATATTTCTGGGTCTTCTTATTAACTATTGGGGCCGACTTCTTATTCTGCCTAATATAATTGTCTGTTGACCAATCCGTAAAAGGGGATTTGGTCCTATTACAATAACCTACATGATCAATCCACAATGGGGATTGATCCTATAAATAATATATCAAAAATATTAAGAATACTCTTTGCAGTTATAATATTTCAACATCTTTTACATTTTTTCTTCCAAGTTCTACTACACCTTCTCCAAGTATTTTGGCAGATGAGTCATCTCCAAATGAAACATTTCCACCCTTTCTTCTCTAGCTAATGAATTTTTCTTGATCCCTGGTCATGTGTGAAGAACATCCACTATCTATGTACCATTCATATTCTATGTACATCCACGACAAGTCAAGACCAAGAAATGTACATCCACGACTGCCTCTCCTTTAAATTTTTTTTTCTCAACACAGGCATGTTACTGACATTTCAATAGCCAACGTATGTGTGTGGGTTGTCCAAAGGTAGGGCATGTATGTACACTTGCAGACCCACTACAAGCCACATACACCTCTGTAACTTTTCCAAAAATGAAAACCAACAGTCAAGAAAACCAGGCAGGGAGTACTGGTATGGAAGACAAGAATCCCTGCAGACTCAGACACTTACAGAAACTCAGAAAAGGTAGTTAAACCATTTAAAAACACCCAAAAAGAGCATCCCCAAAAACCCTAGAGGTCTTCCCCAGTACGGTTGCCAATTCTGCTTATAGTGGAAAACCCCCCTATGGACTACACTAGTGTTCAACATGTAGGCAGATCTAATCGTCTAAAATTCTCCTACTTTTTTAACTACCCCAACTATACCCCACATTCATGCATGAAATAACAAGTAAAAAGATATGGTAACTCTACCTTAAACCCCGTGTCTGGTGTTGATCCTTTTGTGTTCGATTGCTCCTTGACTACAAGTCTCCTCCCAAGGCTGACCTGCATTCATATACATACAAACAAAGAACTACAAACATGCATTTCATATATGAATTAGTGGGTTATATGTCCTAATAAACCATAAATCAAATATGAATATTAGACACATCATATGGTGGGAAATAAAAAGTATTCCTTTTATTAGAATCACAAAGTTTACTTACAATGAGATCAGAAACTGCTTCCACATAACCTTCTCCTATTTAGTCCTCTCTAGGGAAATGACAAGGGTTTGCAATGGAGGAAAAGGGAATCTTGGCTGCAAAATATTGGGGCAAAGGCGGAATACTAAAATGGGCAGAGTTTCTTTGCTCTTGTGCTTCCTCCTTGGAATGGGACCCCAACCCCTTCTTTTATAGGACAAAAGAGATAGTAATGGTTGGGTGACTGGTTATAGGTGGTCAAATAGTTAGGTAACGTCCCAAACATCCGTATCCCTTTGCATTTTTTTTTCGCACATTTTTGTGAGTATACGTGGGCTGTAGTGGTGCAGCTAGCATGTGTACATGGGCAATAGTGGTGCAGCTAGAGTGTGTACGCGGGCTGTAGTGGTGCAACTGGCATACATCTTTAAAAGAATGGTTTTTTAGAAGATATTTTCAATGATGGCTTGGAAAATATAGCAAGTAAGATGGCCTGATGCCAGGTATGCAGGTCTGGTGCAATTTAGGGTTATAATAGGCTATCATCAAGTAAGGATAAAGGAAGAAGGAATCAACAAGACAACATTCAAAACAAGATATGCGCATTATGAATTCATGATATTTCCATTTGGACTATCAAATTTATAACCTAAAGACAACTTATGGAATTTATGAAGCATTGAAAGATATGTCTGAAAGTGAGAACACCCTCAGAGCCCTCACCTTAAAGGGATAACTTCAAAGTACCAAAATGACAAAATGTGATACAATGGCTACCTTCTTTATGAATATATCAGAGATCAAAGAACAACTAGGTTCCATTGGAGAAATCATGTTTGATAAAGAACTTGTCTTATCTACTCTTAACAATCTTCCAAAACAATGGGAACCTTTTCTTCAAAGCATCAGCGAAAGATAAAAGTTACCAACTTTTATCGTCTATGAATAGACTATAATCAAGAAGAACTTAGACTCAGAAATAGAGGAGTGGAATACTTGCCTGATGAAAATCATGCTCTTTCACTTCAGACAAAGAAAGGAGGAAGATTCAAAATAAACTTCAAACAAACATTTACACATGAGAAGAATCCATCAACCTCAGGTCATAATCATAGAAGAGATGTTTTAGAGATTCAGTGCTTTAGATGTGACAAATATGGACACTATGCAAGAAATTGTCTAACTAGGAAGAAAGGAATACAATATGCCTCCACCGCTGAGATTGAACCAGACCCACCTCAAAAAGATGAAGATAAGAGATGAGAAGTATTTCCTCTAAAAAAATATAAAGTTGAGCATGACTGCAGATCCAGGTAAATTGTTTGATCATTAAATTTATAGTTGATTGCATTCTTAATAAGTGAAGGGTATTATCTCTAGTGTGGGAGTCCTCGTGACTTGGACCATTATCCCTGGTATGGGAGTCCTAACCTTATTGATTTATTATTATTCTAATCAAGAAGACATAAAATATATAGCTAGCAAGTAAAATAATACATCCATGCTCCAGACTTCAAAGAGAGTTACTTGACTTAGAGGGAGTCAAAACAAAATGAAAATAAGGAAGAGACAATACCTTCTCCCCTTCAATAGTTCAAAGGGAGATAATCATCATTCCAGCTGATCCAGTTGCTCAAGTTCATATGCCCAAAGATATTGCAGTAGGGCATAAAAGGCCCGCCTAGGCTCGAAAACTCTGCAAAACGCAGAGGAACATACAAGTCCCTTAAGGGACATCTCAAGAAAGAAAAAGATATTTTCGAGCTACCCTTCAGCCATGAGACACTTCATTGATTTTGAGGCTCCCTGTCTTGGAGAATCAATAGAAGAAAAGGTATGGCAAGATGCCATAATAGAAGAATACCTGTGTATATTAAAAAATGATGTATGAGACATTGTTTCGAGACCAATAGGGAAGTCTATGGTGACTAATTCCAAGTGGATCTATAAAATCAAGAATGCAGCTAATGGAAGTGTCAAGAAATACAAACTAATATATGTGGCTAGAGGTGTTACATGTCAAAATTACTCACTTCGGTGATGTCTCATTGTCATTATCGCAAGTGTCGCAAAAATCATACTGTCGTCTCGCATTTTCCACATCATGGATGACATCATAAGAATACTTGGGACATCCTCTAAGACTCGTTAGAAGATGAAAATATATCTTTTGGCAAAGTTCACAAGATTTTACCTTAAGGAATTACTATCCTAAAAGTATTTTTGGAGATCATCGCTCCCCTACCCACTTGCAAGGAACACTAGTGCTCCTTACCCTCTTAGCAGGGAGCATTGCAATGCTTTGTGGCCAATGTTGGGGGAGCGTCGATACGTTGAGAAAATCTTGGGACAAATCCCCCTTATCTCTAAGGACAAATAAGAAGCATCCGAGTCAGTTTGGCTCGAATCCAAGTTCAAGACTAGATCTAAGGGGAATCCCACAACTGATGGAGTCATATCCTCAACTTATCCCAATAATATCTAAGGTGGTTGAGCCTCTCAACGCCTATATAAAGGGGAATTATCATGGTGAAGTGGGGGAATAATTAGAAAAAATTATTTTCATTTTGATTGTGGAGATTTTGAGCAAGGGGTTTGATGCAGACCTCCCTACTCTCCCTTGAGGTTGCACAACCTACCGATCAAGGATCACTAATTATTCTTGAGTTGGATCAGCTCCTCAGGACCTTGTTGGTCTCAAACTCAAAACATAGGCCCTATTATCATCCTCAGGGTTTTCACTGTCACGATCTGATCATTACCGACTTGTTCGTCGATTGATGGTTCACAGAAATTGCGGGCTATGAATGTGATCACTCTTTATCGGAGAGCCCTGTCCCCGCAATCGACAAAGTGCTCACCCAACCTACTTTAAATCGCGGTCGTTGATCTCCTGTATTGACAATATCAATGGTCCTGGAATATTGTGGGTTGCGAACTAGCACCTCCACTAATGTTTCCTCCTCTCCCCTCAATGGCTCCCCACCGTCGATTCTCTGCTCGTAGATCAATGGTCCTAGTTCACTTTGGGATTTCATATTTCAGGGTTCTCAACATATTTACGCTCACTTTCACCTGGAGCGTCTTTACCCGGATTCCACGATCTATTGAAATATAACCTCTATGGATCAACACTCACACGATTCTTCGGCTATTCGGGCTTCGAGAGATTCAACTTTCCACCTTTTCTTTCACCTAGAGCACTTCCACCCGAAATCGATGATCTATCAACACGTGTCCCACCCATATCAATGGCTATGGTTCACTTCTTCTCTTCGAGATTCGAGAGTTTTTAACTCTCAACCTTCGCTTCCTCTTGGAGTGCTTTCACCCAAATTTCACAGATCTCCATCATGTGTCCTTTTGAATCTGACGGCTGCTATCCACTTCGTCTCTTCAGGCTTTGAGAGTTTCAAGCTCTTGCGCGCTCGTTCCTCCCAGAGCGATTTCTCCCGAAGATGACGAATTCTCACCACGTGTCCTCCGCAACAAATGGTTGCGATTTTCTTCAGCCTTCAAGACTTTGGGATTTTCAACCTCCTTCGCAAGATGACATATTTCCACTAAGTGTCCTCCGCAACGAACGGTTGCAATCTATTTCATCCTTCAGGACTTCTGGATTTTGTCACCCTCCACACTTGGAATCCTCTGAAGTGAATTTTTTTGGAGTCTCGGATCTGTCAACACATATCTCCTGGAAAACAACGGCCTGGATCTACTTCAGCCTTCGACCCTATGATGATTTCGCTTTCTCCTTATCAACAAAATTTCTGAAGTGTTTTGCTCTGGATTTAGGGATCTTCTGTTACCTATCCCTCTGGATGATGGATGGTCCCTGACCTCTTCGGGATTTCGGTGAGTCCTCTCTCCTATGTGCACACAAAGACATAAATCTCGTACACCTTGCCCAGATCCGATGATTTAGAATGATCCCTGTCTCTCTTGAATGGACTTCTATCATTAAACTCACGAATACTTGAGTGCTCCTCCTTCTTGAAGGATTTCTTCCATCAACTCTTCTAAACTTGTCCCTACTTCGAAGCTTCAACTTCTTAGAGGGGTTTCTTCGACACTTAGTTGGATTTTTGGATCTATGCACTCCTTGCAACAGATCTTCACACAATACTTTGCTTCTTGTGGACGACTATGCACACCTTGCAACAGATCTTCACACAATACTTTGCTTCTTGTGGACGACTATGCACACCTTGCAACAATCCCTTTTTCATTATCTCTTCTGAGCTTTCTCACCTTCTTTTCCTTTGACTTCTTAAAGAGCCACTTCGACACTTAGTCTAATTTCAGATCTGTGCACTCCTTGCAACAGATTCTTACGCAAGGTTTGGGTTCTTGTGGGCGACTGTGCACACCTTGTAGAACTCACTTTGTACTCCTTGCAAAGGGAAAGTTTTGCGCTATCTTTTCTGAGTTTCAAAATCAAAACATATTCTGTCAACGCACTCCTTGTGGACTGTGTGCACACCTTGCATAGACTCAATCGAAGAGATACAATTGAAACTTATGAAAACATCTCACAATTTCATATATTCGTAACAAAATTCATTCATTCATGAAAAAGAATAACAACAAGGAATTACAAACAATAATAGTCCATGCATTGGATCAATTTTCCTCTGTTATATTCATTCTGAAAGTAAAAATGGCTACAAATATGATCAAACAACAACACAAAGTTTTTTTAGAATTTCCTACCAACTCGCAGCAGCCTCATTTGGGGGTACAAAACCTCTATTTATCTCAGAGGGTTCTTAGGGTTTCCCCCGATTACCCGTTTACTCGAAAAAAAAGCCTAACTACTACCTTAGTTCAGTTACATTCAAGACTAGGAGTGAAAACTCTCGAATCACTCGTGATCATTCAACTTCCAAGCGTTTGATCTTCTTCCATTTTTCAATAAGCTCCAAAATATTTGTAGTAAATGCGAGCGTTTAAGATTCTGAAATGATTCCAAGGTGTTGAGTTGTCCCTCCACGTGTGCTCGTTGACGATGCTCCTGCATCATACTCCCCTGGCCAAAAATTCATGGGCTCCTGTCCATGAGCTCCTGCACCGAATTTCCATGTTTCTAGATATCCGCTTCATTTTCCCAACTGACATCTTCTATTGGGTGTCCCTTCCACTTGACTAAATATTCAAAATAGGTCTTCCTCCTGGTCTTTTTTCCAATCCTCCGATCAACGATCTGCTCCATCTGTGGTTTTTCTACTATAGGAATTTGTTTCTCCCACTGAATCTTCTCTTGATCTTTTGATCCCTCTGTGTCATCTTCCCTGTAAGGGTACAGGTCTGAAATGTTAAATATGGGTGATATTCCCACATCATATGGAAGCTCAATATCATAGGCATTTTCATCAAACTTCCTTAAGATATTACATGGCCCTATATTCTTCATATTTAACTTGTTATATGTTCCCCTCGGGAACCTTTCTTTCCTGAGATGTGCCAGAACCTAATCTCCTACTTCAAATTGAAGTTCATTGTGATGTTGATCAAATATATGCTTGTACTCTTGGCTAGATCTCTGCAACTGTTCTCTGATCTGGATATGGAGTTTTTGCATTTCTACAGCAAAATCTTCTGCTCCAATGCTTCTGATCTCACTTTGTTCCAAGTCTCTCAACTCAGATACTCCCCTTGGTTGCATTCCATACAATATTTGGAATGGGCTCTTTCCAGTGCTCATGTTTGGTGAGTCATTGTATGCAAATTATGCTTGTGGCAGAATCTGATCCCACTGATTATGATGCTTAGTGACCAGACTCCTCAATAAGTTTCCCAAACTTATGTTTACCACCTTAGTTTGTCCATATGTCTAAGGGTGATAAGATGAACTGAAGGACAAATCTATCCCCAACTTCTTCCACATTGTTCTCCAGAAATGACCAACAAATTTAGTGTCTCTATCTGAGACAATGCTCCAGGGTAGTCCATGAAGTCTCACAACTTCCTTGAAAAACAAATTTGCAACATGTCACATCACTAGTCTTCTGGCATGGGATATAGTGTGCCATCTTTGAAAATGTATCCACCACCACAAATATGGAATCAAATCCTCTTTGCTTTCTTGGCAGTCCCAACACAAAATCCATGCTTATTGCATCCCAAGACCTCTCTGGTATTTTCAATGGTTGATACAATCCAATGTTCTGTCTTTTACCCTTTTCATGCTGGAAGATTCTACATATGTTCACAAATTTTATCACTTCTGTTCTCATACCTGGCCAATAGTATGAACTTCTCAACTGTGCAAATGTTTTATCATGGCTGAAATGTCCAGCCAATCCTCCACTATGCTTTTCCTTCAAAAGGTTATCCCTCATTGAGCATTTTGGTATGCACAACTGATTGCCCTTGAGCAACAATCCCTCTTGAATCATATAATCCATCCATTGGCTCCTGTCTCTCAGGATAGGATTTTCACATGCTTCGTATGCTTTCTTGAAATCTAGATCATCACAATACATATCCTTTAGGTGTTCAAAGCCCAAGGTCTTCACTTGAAAATCCTGCAGAATAAAACATCTCCTGCTTAATTCATCAACAACTTTGTTAGCATTCCCAACAATATGTTTTATGACAAAAGTAAAATTATGCATAAACTCAATCCACTTTGCATGCCTCTGATTCAATTTTTCTTGTCTGGTTATGAATTGTAAAGCTTGGTTGTCACTATACAAGACACGTTCCTGTGGAAAAAGGT
The DNA here is from genome assembly GCA_900067695.1 of Picea abies. Taxonomy (NCBI): domain Eukaryota; kingdom Viridiplantae; phylum Streptophyta; class Pinopsida; order Pinales; family Pinaceae; genus Picea; species Picea abies. The sequence continues at coordinate 11,294 of CBVK0100485874.1, forward strand.
AGTTCCTCCATTTCTTCAGGGCTTGAATTATGACATAAAACTCCTTATCATATGTGGAGTATTTTCTCTTAGTCTCATTAAGCTTCTCACTGAAATAGGAAACAAGCCTATTATCCTGGCTCAAAACTACTCCAATTGAAACTCCACTTGAATCACATCTCACCTGAAATATCTTTCCAAAATTTGGTAAGACCAGAATTGATCGTTCTGTTATTTTCTCCTTTAGTATATTGAAGCTCCTCTTGGCCTCCTCTGTCCATTTAAAAGACTTGTGCCTCTTCTTCACTATATCCATCATTGGTGCACAAATCCCACTGAAATCTCTGATGAACTTCCTATAGAAGATTGCTAATCCATGGAAGCTTCTTACCTCAAACATAATCCTTGGTGATGGCCATTCTTTGATTTATTTCACCTTCTCTGGATCCATCTTCAGTTCATTTGAAGAGATCACAAAACCCAAGTAAATGAGCTTTGTCTTCATAAAATAGGAATTCTTTAGGTTTATCAACATCTTTTCCTACTGTAGTCTCCTCATCACCAGTGTCAGGTGTCTCAAATGCTCCTCTTTAGTCCCACTAAAGGCCAGTATATCATCTAGATATATACAACCACGAATTGGACAACAAAATATTTCATTATTTCATTATTTCATTCATCAACCTCATAAAAGTACTCGGGGCATTTGTTAAGCCAAATGGCATAACAAGCCACTCATACAAACCTTCATTTTTCTTAAAGGCCGTCTTCCACTCATCACTTCCTCTCATTCTTATTTGGTGATATCCACTTTTCAAATCTATCTTGGAAGATAAATTTTCTCCACTTAAACAGTCCATTAAATCATCCATTCTTGGCAAAGGGAATCTATACCTTATGGTGATCTTGTTAATGGCTCTTGAGTCTGTACACATTCTCCATCCTCCATCCTTCTTTAGACTCAACACAATTGGCACTGTGCATGGAATCAAGCTCTCTCTAACCAAACCATTGTCTAACAATTCCTGGACTTGGTTCTTTACCTCCTCATTCTCTCGAGGTGTCAGTCTGTATGCTTCTTTTTTTGGTAAAATTACTCCTGGTATCAAGTCAATATGATGGCTGATACTTCTGATGGGTGGCAATGAGTTAGGAAATTCATCCACCACTATGTCAACAAAATCATCCAACAATTCCTGAACTTCTTTAGGTAAATCATCCATCGAAGTACTTGTAAGGATAACTCTGGGTTTTCTCACCACAACAAATTGTGTCTCCTATTCTTTATTGACTTCTTTCGGGAGTTCCTTCCCTCTCATGAGAAGTATGCTTGTGCTGGCTTCCTCTTTCACTTTCTTCTCTTCTATTGGCAACAACATGTGTGTCCTACCATTCTTCTCCAAGGTGTATGTATTATTCCTCCCATCATGAATGACATTCCTGTTAAACTGCCATGGTATTCCCAACAAGATATGAAATACATCCATGGGAATTACTTCACATAGAATTTCATCTCTATATCCTCCTATCTTAAATTCAACAAGGCATTGTTTAGTAACCATTACTTGGTGTCCTTTTTGTAACCATGAGACTTTTTATGGCTTCGTATGTGCAATTGTCTCCAGCTCCAATTTCTCCACCATCTCTTTGGATACTAAGTTATCAGTGCTCCCACTGTCAATTATCACCTTGCATACTATGTCTTTAGTATTGCAAGCTGTCCTGAATAGACTGTTCCTCTGCACTGGCTTTTCAAATTCTGCCTCTGGTTTTAAGAGAACCTTTCTCAACATTAGGGGTGTTCCATCCTTTTCTCCTTCTACTTCAACATTCCTTCTCTGTGCTTCTGAAATGTGAGATTCACCTCCTCCTTCTTTCTTTTTCTAAGGAAATTCCCAAGACATGTGCCCTGTCTTTCCACAGGCATAAAACCTTACTTCTCTTCCTCAACTTCTTCCTCTTCCTCTAGAAGAACTTCTTCCATCACCCTGTCTTCCTCGGGAACTTCCTCCTCTTTCCGAGTGACCGTGAGGTTTCTTAGTCTCGTCTTTGGATTTATGTTCCTTGTCATGGGAAACTCCCTTTCCTTTTTTTGGGTCCAGGCTCCTACCTCTTCCTCGTTGGTTTTTGTTTTGGTCAAATTCTCCTCTTCCTTCAGTGCAAACTGATAAGAATCCTCCACTTTCCTCACTGACATCATGCTGATCTCATCTTGAATTTCATACCTTAGGTCGTTTATATACCTGGCAACATTTTCTTCATCTTTCTCACTTTGTCCAATTCTAATGTTCAGCTTGTACAGTTCATCCCACCATAGTGCTGCATGTCCTCTTAGCCAGGTGGCAACATGTCTCACCCTTTTCTCCTCATCGACATATTCATAGTCGAAATATTTGTCCATGGATATATCTAATCCAATAACTCTTCAACATCCAAATTGCCTTCATACATTGGGACCTCTATCTTGGCTCTATCTCCCAATATAATAACTTCCCTCAACAAGCATTCTTTGGCAAAATCTTCCCCTGCATCTTCTTCGAATTCTACTTCTTCACTCTCTTCATCACTGATGTCTCCAACATCAGGTTCCCTCCTTTGCGCTTCCTCCATCACCTCTAATCTTGCACGAAGCTCTCACATTTCTCTTTCTATAGCACGATTGGCTAAAGGTGGATCCACTTGTCTCCTCAATGGCATTCAACTGACTATATCTCACACATAGAGTACACCTTCGAGCTCTTTTGTCTCCTCTCCTTTCCCTGTTGTCTACAAGAAACAAATCAACTTTGATACCACTTGATGGAGACCCCCCCTCCTCTCCCTCAGGGCTACGTGACCTCCTGGTTAAGGATTTATAATTATTCCTGAGCTGGATCAGCTCCTCAGGACCTTGATGGTCTCAAAATCAAAACACAGGCCTTGTTATCACCCTCTAGGTTTTCACGATCATGATCTGATCATTATCGACCTATCCATCGATCGACGATTCATAGAAATTGTGGGCTGTGAATGTGCTCACTCTTTATCAGAGAGCCCTGTCCCCACAATCGACAAAGTGCTCACCCAACCTCCTTTAAATTGAAGTCATTGATCTCCTGTCTCGGTAATATCAACGATCCTAGAATATTGTGGGCTGCAAACTAGTGCCTCCTCTAATTTTTCCTCCTCTCCCCACAATGGCTCCCCGCCGTCGATTCTCTGCTTGTTGATAAACAATCCTAGTTCACTTTGAGATTTCATATTTCTAGGTTCTCAACCTCTTTACGGTCACTTTCACCCAGAGCGTCTTTACTCGAAGTCCACTATTTGTTGACACATAACCTCTATGGACCAATGATCACAAGTTTCTTTAGCTATTTAGGATTCAGGAGTTTCAAATTTCCACCTTTGATTTCTCCTGGAGCACTTCCACCCGAAATACACTATCTGTCGACATGTGTCCCACCTAGATCAATGAATGTGGTTCACTTTTTCTCTTTAGACTTTAGGATTTTTTAAATCTCATCCTTCACTTCCTCTTAGAGTGCTTTCACCCGAATTTCACGGATCTCCACCACGTGTCCTTCTGAATCTGATAGCCGCTATCCACTTTGGCTTTTCAAGCTTCGGGAGTTTCAACCTCCTGTGTGCTCATTCCTCCTAGAGAGATTTCACCCAAAGATGATGGATTCCTTCCATGTGTCCTCCGCAACCAATGGTTGCAATCTGCTTCGGCCTTCGGGACTTCAAGAGTTTCAACCTCCTACACACTTGTTCCTCTTGGAGTGATTTCTCCTGAAGACGACAGATTCCCGCTACGTGTCCTCTGCAACGGATGGTTGCGATCTGTTTTGGCCTTCATGACTTCGGGAGTTTGTCACCCTCCGCACTTGGAATCCTCTGAAGTGAATTTTCCCAGATTCTCATATCTTTCAACATGTATCTCCTGGAAACCAACGAACTGGATCTACTTTGGCCTTCGGCCCTCCGACGATTTCACTTCCTCCTTATCAACAAAACTTTCGAAGTGATTCACTCCGGAGTTAGGGATATTCCACCACATGTCCCTCTGGATGATGGACATTCCTTGACCTCTTCGGAACTTCAACGATTCCTCTATCCTGTGTGCACACAAAGACTTAAATCTTGTGCACCTTGCCCAGATCCAATGATCCAGAATGATCTCTCTCTCTCTTGAACATACCTCTATCATTAAACTCGCGAATACTTGAGTGCTCCTCCTTCTTGAAGGATTTCTTCCACCATCTCTTTGGAACTTATCCATTTTTTGAACCTTCAACTTCTTAGAGGGGTTTCTTCGACACTTGGTCGAATTTTGGATCTATGCATTCCTTGCAACAAATCTTCACACAAGACTTTGCTTCTTGCGGGTCACTATGCACACCTTGTAACAGTCCCTTTTTCACTATCTCTTCTGATATTTCTCGCCTTATGCTCCTTTAACTTCTTACAGAGCCACTTCAAAACTTAGTCGAATTTCAGATCTGTGCACTCCTTGCAATAGATTCTTACGCAAGGTTTGGGTTCTTGCGGGTGATTGTGCACGTCTTGCAACAGTCACTTTGGAATCCTTGCAAAGGGAAAGTTTCACGCTATCTCTTCTGAGCTTTAGAATCGAAACATATTCTGTCAATGCACTCCTTGCAGACTATGTGCACACCTTGCACAGAGTCAATCGAAGAGATACAATTGAAACTTATGAAAACATCTCACAATTTCATATATTCGTAACGAAATTCATTCATTCATGAAAACAACAATAACAAGGAATTACAAACAATAAAAGCCCATGCATTGGATCAATTTTCCTTTGTTATATTCATTCCGAAAGTAAAAATGGCTACAACTATGATCAAACAACAACAAAAATAAATAAATCAGAATATCCTATCAACTCACAACAGCCTCATTTGGGCGTACAAAACCTCTATTTATCTCAGAGGGTTCTTAGGGTTTCCCCCGACTACTCATATATTCGAAAAAAAAACCTAACTGCTACCTTAGTTCAGTTACATTCAAGACTAGGATTCAAAATTCCCAGATCACTCGTGATCATTTAGCTTCCAAGCGTTTGATCTTCTTCCGTTGTTTAATCAGCTCCAAAAGATTCGTAGTAAACGCCAACATTTAAGATTCCGAAATGATTCCAAGGCATTGAGTTGTCCTGCCACACGTGCTCGCTGACGATGCTCCTGCATCTAGGTTGGACAAGGAGGACTTGGTGAGGATGCTACATCTACATCTACATTTGTAAGTACTTTGTTTTTTTCTCATTAATATATATGTGCTTGGCCTGTTTCCTTCAAGCTTGTGTACATATGCATGGGCTTGTCTCTTTTGATGAATCTAGTTTTAAAATAATCTTGGTAGAATAGGAAGTATGCTTTGTCTTCGTTGTCTATTGGATTGTAGAATTCATTGGAGGAATTGGAGATCAAGTTCAACCTAGATTGAGCGAGGAAAAACTTCATAAAAATGTATTCATACTTTCTTCTTCTTCTTCCTTGACTAGTTTAGCTACATTTAAATGAATGTTAGTGTTCAAAGTTATCACCTTTCTGTCTTGGTCATAGGGGTCTAAGATCCAAGATGAAATTTACCTGTTCGCAAGGGATTTTTCCTACAATAGAAATTGGCTACTCCACTGGGGATCAAAGCTTTCAATTTTGGTTTCCTTCCTTGGTCTTGTCTTAGTCTTTTCTCATCTTTAGATCTTTCTCATTGCATTTTTCCTCTTTTATACATGTGTTGTTAGTCTTGAAGTCATCTTACACAGGTTGATGATCAAGCCTTCCTAATTTTTTGTTTTCTGGGTTGACACTTTTTCATTCTCAGAAAACAACGCCCCTCTTCCCTTTGATCCAGAGCATTGATTTCAAATCGACACTCCCCTGCAGTGCTCTACGAAGCGTTGTAATACTCTGGTGCTGATATAACCAGAGCGTTGATTTTTTCTTCTTTTGAAAAATTATGGGATGTTTCTGTTGGGTGTGATTTTTTGGTATTTCCTTCTGCTCATGACTTTTTCTATCAGTGTGTCTTCTATAAAAATTGCAACCATTTTCTTTTTAAGAGTTTTTCATTCTTTGTTTGGTTTTTTAAGATTTTTTCCTTGTTGTGAAATCACTCTTCCTCTTTGAGATCTTGAGTTGTTTTTTTTATTCTTTCTCATTCATCTGATTGCTTGAAATTTGTCGCAAGGAAGTCCAGAGATTTGTGTATTCCATTTGATCTTTGATTTATCTTTCAAAGAAATTTTTCTTGTTTGAGTTTTGGTTTTCTTTTTGAAAAGTTTGGATTTGTTTTCTTCTTGTTTGATTATTGTGAGAGTGTGCTCTTTGTTTATATGATATTTTCTCCAATTTTCTAAAATTACAAATATTGAAATATAATTGGCATAACAAGCTTCAAATCAAATCAATTAAAGTTCATATTGAAACAAAGATATATCTTTTCTTGATTGGATTTTGGATATTAGAATAATTTTCTGAGTGGTTTAGCATTGAATTGGATTCTTGTTGAGAGCAATTGCATGAAGTCTCTGCATTTTTGTGTTTGATAGTGAAAACAAAATTTCTTCTCCTTCCCATAAATACAAGATTCATTGAAAGGAATGATTGTTTATCATTTTTCTTATGCATTTTTTCGAATCGAGTCATAATATCATAAGTTTCACTTTCATTCACCTCTGAGTAAAGAACAACCACAAAAATCAACGCTAATTAAACTTGATCTAGAATTTTTTTCTTTTTAGATTCCTCCACCAACATTAGACTAGGATTAGTGCTTTGGATTGGGATATGAGTACAACTCTGTGAGATCGGAAGAG
>CBVK0100485875.1:0-18100 GCA_900067695.1 Picea abies
GTAATCATCCACTGAACTCCTAACACCACATCTATGTCCGATAGGTCAACCACATAAAATGTGTCTCTCACTGTGTAGTTGCCTAAATTCATCTCTAAGTTTGGAATTCTGTCTAGACACTCCACTGTGTGGCCATCTGCTACTGCAACAACAAACCCCTCAAACTCCTCTGTCTGAAGTGCCCGTCTCGATATTAGTGAAACATCGATGAAGTTGTGGGTAGCGCCACCATCTATCAGGGTGATTTCCCATTTCCCCTAAATAATCCCTCTAATACAGAGGGTATCATACCTGGGAACACTAGAAAGGGTCACTATGACACCTCCCTTTGTTGGTTTCCCCCTGTTAGCCTGTTCTGGCAGTTGTGGGACTACTAGAGGATGGGCTCCTCCCGGTGTTGGTGGTCTATGGGGAGGCTACTCCTCTATTGCTGCTGACTCCTCCTCTGAACTAGTGGATTCACTATCTTTCTCCTCCTCCTCACTGTCCACATTGTCTGCTGCTACCTCAATATAATGAATCTCTCCCTTTCCCATGCACCTGTGGCCTGGGACCCAAGGATCTCTGCAATTGAAGAAAGGCTTCTTCCTCATAAGCTCTCACCTAGTCTCATCATCCAACTTCTCCTTTCCCTTCCATTCTCTCTAGATTGGATTCCTGTCTCAATCCCTCTGGGGCACAAATGGTTTGGAGAAGGTTTTAGTCTTTGGCACCGAGTCTGCTAGATCTCGAGTGCGAAGGATGGCATCTTGTAAAGTGAGAGGCTTGTATGCTTCACCCATCCTCTCAAAGGCTCTGTGAGTCCTTCTGTGAATAACAAGATCATCCTAGGCTCTGATATATCTGTCACTGCCATGGCTACCCGCTGAAACTCTGTGATGAACGCCTTTGTTTCAATTACGTAGTTTTATAGTTTCAGCCTATTTTATTTCTTCAATAAAAGTTATTGTTCACTAGATATTTGTTGTTGTTCTTCATACCTTTGTGTTATTATATTCAATATGTTATTCATTTTGTTTCACTCATAAATCTAGATCAGTGGTATCAGAGTGATCTTCTCTTCATTTATTTTTCCTCGTGCATGTCCCTGATAAGATATGGGTACAAGAAATTCAGACTTGAACTAGTCAGGCCTTCTTCAGATCGATCATCTCAAGCCCAAAAACAACCCATGGGGGATGAAAATAAATATGATGGAGTAAGAGATCCTTTTAAAAAATTTCTCGGGGAAGCCTTTGTGTGAAAAAAGAACGAAATGATGGAAAACTTTTCACAAATCCTTCGATGGATGCCCATAAGAGGCTCATGTTCATGAAGCGGTCGTGCAACCCCCTTCAAGGTACATGTAAATTTTGATATTCCATTATTTGAAGGACTGATAGATGCAGATGTTGTAGATAAACGGTTGAATATTCTCTAAGCGTATTTTTTGGTCCACAATTTTTTCGATAGGGAAAATATTACTTTTTCACTCCTCAAGGCCATCCCCCATGTTAAGGACTAGTGGGATACTTACTCTGAGCAGAGGGCCATAGAGGAATATGAAATATTTGAAATTTCCCCCACATGAAATTCCTTTAGGGATTCTATTAAAGAATAGTACTATCCTATTGGAAGCTATGAGGACCAGTACACAAGATGGGCCACCCTACATTAGGAAAGGGACCAGAAAATACCATATTTCATCAATATTTTCCATACCCTACACAACAAATTAGGTATCAGAGAATTTGAATGACATCTGGTGATCAAATATTGTGCTTGTTTACATAGACACATTCAAACATAAATGGAGTTTTTGGACATCGCATCATTGGGTACGGCTTATATATATGTTGTCAAGATTGAGAAAAAAATTAAGTAGAAGAGGCAATAGTTTGGATCTACAAACTCCTCATAGTCAAAGCAGGGAAAAGGCAACCCCAATCTACAAAAAAAGGGCCAGAGCAAAGATGGCCACTCTTAGGACAACCAGTCCAAGCTGCAACACAAGAAGGACATAGGAAGATGGTGTGAATACCATAAAATCCCTTAGAGCAACATTGAAGAATGCCACTCCAAGCAGTCATTGATGGCTGAGCTAAAATATTCCAAGTCAGAGGAAGATTCTGACTTCGAATCAAATCCATATGAAGGGAAGTAGATTATTGATGTTGGACCCAATTCCACGATCACTACCACCAAAGTCCAGCCAAGAAAAATAGAAGAACGATAGGAAGGGGAATTCCTATTTCACTCACAGATGTGGGTAAAGGAGGCTAAACCTATCGACAAAACTATACCCACAACCATACATCATCGACTAGATTTTCCAAGGAAGATATCTCCACATCAACCAACAATGTCGTATGCCCTACAACATCAAGCCCTTCAAAGATGAGGTATTGTGTGATAATTCTCCCCTTGAAGTTTGCGATGTTCTTTTAGGACAACTATATTTTTGGAAGCAATATGTTGTGTATGAGTCTAGACCCTGCATTGTTATTATTACTTTGGGTAGACAATTGTATAGGATAGCAAAGGTAGCACCACCTACCACTATTTCTTTAATCTCTACTAAGCAGTGTAGTAAGGTCATTTCAAAGACTAGTCAATTAATATTCCTTGTCATCCATGCTCATAGTAAGAAGAAGGTCGTCGCCACATCCATGGCCTCTACAAAGTGCCTCTCTTTGGAGTAGAATAATGTGGATAAGATCATGTAAGAGTAAAAATATCTCTTCTCCTCAGTACCCAACGGGTACTGACGCACTCCCAAGTAAAGCATCCAATTGATCTAATCGTCGGTGGAACTCTTCTTAATGGACCATTATATCATTGCTCTCTAATGGAAAATGAAGAAATCAAGCGTCATATCTAAGAGATGCTTCAAAAGGGGCACATCAAACCCAACTCCTCCCCTTGTGGAAGCCCAATTGTACTAGTGTAGAAGAAAGACGAGACTTGGCGACTCTGCATTGATTACAGAGAATTAAAAAAATCATAGTCAGGAACTCATACCTAATTCCCCAAATTTATGACCTTCTTGACCAACTCAAGGGAGAAAATTTCTTCAGAAATATTGACCTAAAGTCTGGCTACCACCAGGTTCCCATCAAACCAACTCATGTATGGAAGACAATTTTCAAATCTAAACAAGGTCTCTTCAAATGGTTGGTCATGCCCTTTGTCTTAACCAATGCACCAACCACTTTCATGAGGTTGATGGATGATGTATTGAGACCCTTCAACAACTCCTTTGTGGTGGTATATTTGGATAACATCCTCATCTTCAAAAGAACTTGGGAGGAGAAGATGCAACATATTTAATAGGTTTTGAGCACTTCACGACAACACAAGCTATATTCCAACTTGGAAAAATTATCCTTTATCATGAACAGGGTCCAATACTTGGGATACATTGTTGAAGAGAATGGAGTACATGTGGATCCATATAAGATCCAAGTTATCCATGACTTTCCAGCCCTGACCACACTAATAGAGCTTCAGAGCTTCTTGGGACTTTCCAACTTCTACCAACAGTTCATATTGGGATTCTCCCATATTGCATGGGACCTCAGCCAAGTGAGAAATGGTGGTGGTAGGGAAACGTTCGTGTGGTGAAAGGCACAAAAATGAGAATTTGATGATATGAATCATCACTTGTGGTCATCTCTAGTAATCCCCTTTTCCAATCTACAACAATCATTCAATATTGAGACTGATGCATTCGACTATGTTGTAGGAGAAGTTCTCACTTAACATGATCATCAAGTAGCATACCATAGTGAAACACTCTTAGATACTATTCAAAAATACCCCACCTATGGAAAGGAAATGAATTGCATTGTACAAGGTCATCGTCAATGGAAACATTACATTCTGGGAAAGGAGACAATCATCCACATTGATCACAAGCCTTTGTAGTTCATGCATACACAGGTGAATTTGTAGAATGTTTCCCATTAGAAGTGGTCCACCTACGTACAACATTTCCATAACAACATCAAGTATAAGACATGGAGCACAAATTGTGTCACTGATTGCCTCAGTCAACCTCCTATGGAAACACTCACCACCATGATCCATTCCTTTGGGCATGAGGCATCTGAGTGGCCACAACTTTATCAACAAGATCCATACTTCTCCACCACCTATAACCTCTTGGGTACAAGCGTGAATGTCACTGATTTTCACATTTAGGATGGATTTTTATGCCATTTGGGCCATATCTATGTTCTTGTAAGAGAGCATACAAAGGTGATTTGGGAGGCTCACTACAGTTGGATGGAAAGACATTTTTTCATGGATAAAATTGTGGTCATTCTACATAAACATATTTATTGGCCAAAACTTTAATAGGACGTCAACAAGTATATCAGATCTTGCACTTCCTATGCCATTTCCAAGCCAACCATCAAGAAGAAAGGATTATACACCCATCTTCCTACTCCCGAGATGCCTTTGGAATCCATCTCGATGGATTGCATGTCTGGCCTTTTGTCCATCAAGAAAAGAAATGATTGTGTATTTGTGGTGGTTGCTTTCTTTTTTAATACGGCCATTCTCACAGCCTGTAAGAAGATAATCACAGTGGTAGATACTACTAATTTCTTCTTCGAACGAGTGTGGGTCCATTTTGACATACCACAGACCATCACCTCAGATCGGGAAAGTTGGTCCCTCAACACATTTTGGTCGAGTCTCTAGTCACCATTGGACACCAAGCTCACTAAATCCACTGCTTTCCACCCCCAAATCGATGGCCAGATAGAGGCTGTCAATTGGATGATTGTGCACATCATGCGCATGTACACCTATAAGAATTTGTGTACATGGGATGAGAGTCTTCCCTATGTTCAACATAGCTACAACAAGGATCTCCATAGCTCCACCAGACATAGCCCATTCCAGGTGGGGTTGGGATTCCAACCCTTGGGTCCCATTGATGTTTCACTACCTCTTGCAAACACACAGGAAAATTATTCCCATGTTCAGTATGAGGGTGACAAAGCCACTAGATTCATTGAGAAGATTCAACACATCTTCCAACAGGCCCATGAGATTTTACAAAAAGCTAATGATAAGTACAACTAGTGCCATGATCAACACTAAGTACTACACCAGTTTCAGGTGGGAGAAAAGGCTCAGTTAAATTTGTAGAAAGAGCACCTTACAAGGCCCCACTAGAAGCTCCTCCCACTTCTCTATTAGCCTTACACTATCACCAAGGCTATGGGTAGAAATTATTTTAAGCTCAACACTCCATCGTTCCTTGGCGTGCACTCAGTGTTTAATGTGGACCTACTTTGGCCATTTTTTCCACCATTATTCGACACCTCAGAGATCACAGAATAGTTGACACCAACATATTTCAATATTGATTACATTGAACATGCATCCACTGATCAGATAATGGACACATGAGTCAAGTGCATTCACCAGAAGAGGATCCAACTTTATCGGGTTGTTAAGGTAGGGAAGCTCCTACACCAAGGAAAGTGGCTCACTCAGGGCCAAATTCAATAGAATTTTCCTCACCTGATGGGGGAACTCAATGAAATGGAGACCATTTTTTCTTAATGGGGGAGGACTAATCTAGGTGGATATTGGTGGCAACCCACCTATTCCAATTGACTCCTCTTGATAGTTTTAGTTCAATACGTTCTTATGTAATTATTTGTAATTGTGGGTTATACACTTCTGGGGCTGCTTGAAGCCCTACGAATATTCCAGGTGGATATTGGTGGCCTCCTACCTAATCCAACTAGCCTATTTTGGAATTTTTCATGTCAGTACATCTTTCGGTACTTCCAAGGCCATTTTGGGGCCCTAAAAAATGTTTTTTTGGCTTTACACAGTCAAACTATATTTACGAAGTCAACGTTTGATGGCACGATGTGTAGTTATCAAAATGAACTTTCGAATGAGATATCATGCACCTAAAACAAAGGTCTTATGCAAAAGTTGGGACCCTAGGAAGTTGAGGTACCAACTTACCCATCGAGGCCCACAAAATGTTTGGCGTTTCATCTCCTAGGGTTAGGGTTTTGTATGTCTAGGGTTTTGGAACTCATGGGTAATTTTAAAAATTCCTTTGGAGCCTCATTGTGTTCATTCTTCTCAGAAGGATGCATGTAGAAACCACATCTATTCTCAGAGATAGTGACCACCATTCAAGCAAGTTGTTTTAGTTATGCAATTTTACAGTTTCAGCCTATTTTATTTATTCAATAGAAGTTATTATTCAATAGATATATGTTGTTGTTCATTGTATCTCTTTTTTATTGTATTCATTCTGTTATTCATTTCGTTCTAATCATAAATCTGGATCACTGATCCAGATTTATGAGCAAAGTTACACTCATAAATGTAGATCACTAATATAGATTTATGAGTAGAATGAAATAAATAACAGATTGAATACAATAACATAGACATATAGAGAAAAACAATAGATATCCAATGAACAATAAACTCTATTGAAAAAATAAAATAGGATGAAACTGTAAAACTGCAGAATTGAAACAACTTGCTCGAATGGTGGAAGTTATCTCTGAGAAGAGATGTGCCTGCTACGTGCATCTGTCTAAGAAGAATGATTACAATGAGGCTCTAGAGTCCCTTTTAACATTATTCATGAAATCCAAAATCCTATACATCCAAAAACCTAACCCTAGGAGATGAAACACCAAAATTTATGTGAGCCTCGATGGGTAAGTTGGTACCTCAACTTCTAGCAGTCATAAATTTTGAATACAACCTCTGTTTAGCTGCATGATAGCCTGTTGGAAATTAATTTCTGATAACTACACATTATTTCGTCAAACTCTGACTTCGTGTACTTTTTTACCGTGGCAAGCCAAGAAAACACTGTTTAGGGCCCGAAAACAACACTGGAAGTACAAAAAGATATACTGACATGAAAATTTCCAAAATAAGCTAGTTGGATTAGGTGGGTGGCCACAAATCTCCACATGGAATATATGTATGGATCCAAACAACCCTAGAAGTGTAGAACTGACAATTACAAAGAAGTACAAAAGGACGTGTTGAAGTAAAATTGTCAAGAGTAACTTGTTGGAATAGGTGGGTGACCACCAATATCCACCTCGATCATTTTTCTCCGATGAACTATTACCAATATAAAATGCCTCCACTATAATGTAATTTCTTTGCACCATGAGTTAGTGTCAAGAGATGATTGTCCCAAAGGAACCAATGTGAGAAAGTAGGAGTCATGAGCACATGTATATTACCCTTGGATAATCGTTCACATTATTTGTCTATAATTATAAAAAGTGTCATAGCTCATTGGTCAACTTAGCATTATAAAAACATTTAATTATCCCCACATATAATGCATTTTCATAGAAACATAGTTTCAATACAAAAAATATTCCTTCAGGGAATCCCCATTGGAACAATAAGAAACCATGCACTCTAGTTCCTTTCCAAATACCTTCCTCTCCAAAACCATTACTTTATGAATCCTCACTAATCTAAAAATGTTGCATCCTGAAAGATCATCATAAAATTACTTTATGGAAAAAACAAATTGTATTAAGTGATCCAAAAGGAAGTTTCTTCTTAAATCCTAAGCTCCCAAATACTTGAAAATTTGAAAATCCTTTTATAAGAAGCCTTTCTTGAAGGCTCAACTTCCCGATAGATACTCTACGATAGCACTTTCAGAAGATATCCTGTCAAGATTTACCTCTCGACATGCCCCTCTTCAAAGACCCATTCTGACGAGATGGCTTTAGGTTGATTAATTAATAAGTGTTTAAGATTGGTCTTACTAAAAAGTTTGCACATGCCAAATGAACACAACTTACACACATACACACACACATATATTCATTACTAGAGTGATTCCCAATGAAAGCAGAGAATATTCCTTCATGAATCTCCATTGAAAGACATGTGAGATGAAAAACATCTTGATAGAGCCTTTCCAATAGATCCCTCCCAATCTCACTATCAGATAACGTTTCAAAGCTCTAGACAATGTTATTCCAAAGTTGTGCATCCAATAACACAAGCTTATAGAAAACATCCATTTGAAAGCATCAATGGGGTTGTACTTCTCCTCTTTTGTATAGCTTGTAACCCATTTATGTATTAATTGCAAAAAGATTGAGTTAAAATTTGAACGCATAAAACCTAATTCAAATCCTAATTGAATGTATTGTTTATATTTTATAATTCTAAGAGAGTTATGCATACTGTATCATCAAGCTAATATAAAGAATTTGTGGAATTCCAAATTAGCAAGTACATATATAATATGATTTCGATTGCCTATTTCGATATTAATACCCCAAAAAACTTATTACAATATTTTGTATTGTAGAAGCTCAGAGACACAATATGTCATGACCACTAACTAGAAGAGGAAAAGATTCTCTGATGAATGTTTCAGTGCCCGTCAAAACACCAGATCAAACTCTAATTTCTAAAATGAACTAGTTCAATGGAAGGGAGCATTTTCTGTGGTGGGATGAAATATACAAAATTTTCAACAATGAATATTTCCTTCCTAGAGATGAATACCTTGAAGCTTACCACAACATCAAGAAAAGAGGGATACATTCCATAGCCACTTGCCTAATTCTCTTCCCATACAATGATGTTGTGATATGGATTTTCATTCATCTTGATGAAGACACATTTACTATAATGAATGAATCTAGAGTTCAGATAGCATCCTTGAAACCATAAGACATCTACATTTGATATCACCTTTAGGAACCTGCGGTATCCTTGAACAGAACATTCCTACATAATTTATGGGAAGATAATTTAGAATTCAATGATTTAATGGAAGTTTGGTGGGTAAAATCATAAAGGTGGGTAACACTTTTGTGAGAATCGGGTCTCCAAAATTCCTAGTGATAATTTTTTGGCTGAAATAATAATTGTTTCGGCCAAAAGACACCTCTTTTTGGCCATTTTTTTTTTTCATTCAAACCTTTAGATGTCAAATCAAATGGTATCATGACAACAGCCTCAACTATCGTGTACCATATTAGTTGGATGGATTTTTTTTTCAGTAACATTATTTTGGCCGAAAGTTTTTTCAGTTGAAAGAAGCTAACTTGATTTTTTCCTTGCTGACATAGTTTCAGCCGAAATATGTTTCTTCCAAAAGAATATTTTGGCCAAAAACATGTTTCTTCTGAAAAAAAAATTCAATCAAAAAATGTTTTATATATCCCCCGCACATCGTTCATTTTACATTTTTCTGAACTATTGGTTGGTGGTAGTTGTTGGTTGGTGATGTTGATTGTTGTTGTTGGCAGTTGCTGTTGACAGTTTTTGTTGGTGGTCATTGTTGTTGGTCGTTGTTTCTTGTTGTTGTTCATTGTTGTTGCTTCAGGTTCCAAGTAATTCTAAACTTATTCCCCAATTAATTAAAATTTCATTTATTTATATGTTTTGTTTTTTAGGAGGTGGACATGGATGGTTGTGGTTGGTATTTGTTTCTTTCTTTTGTTCGTTGTTGCTTCTTTAGGTTATAGGTAATTCTAAACTTATTCCCAAATTGATGAAAATTTCATTTATTTATATGTTTTGTGTTTTAGGAGGTGGTCATGGACGAATTCATCCCTATCCATGTACAAGGATAGTCCTGAATTTAGGCATGTCCTAGCTTTGTCCATGTACATGGACATACTCGAATTCGACCATGTCCATGTATAGGGTTATGCATGAATTTGGGCTTGTCCTTGTACATGGACATGGCCGAATTTGGGCTTGTCCCTGTATAAGGACATGCCTGAATTAGGCCATGTCCTTATATAGGGATAGGCCGAAATTCGGGCCTGTCCCTGTACATGGATAGGGCCAAATTTGACCTTGTCCATGTATAGTGACAGGGCCGAATTCAGACATGTCCATGTACAGGGACATGCCTCTGATCATTCTTAAGTGTAATACAGATTCTCACAATCACTCACCTAACAATTGAGTTTGATAAAGAGTGGCAAATAACACAATACATGTAAGATCTTGTATTAATTACTTGAATGAATTAAAAGTGATTATCTTACTTTTAGTTTTCTATGTATTCCTATGTGAAAAATATAGAAACCACTCATATAGTTACTTGGATGATATAATTATTACGTGTACTTTATAATCTCAAAATCAACCGAAAACACATCCTAAGATATAAATTCAAACTAATACTCATGTAACTAGGTTGAATGAAACATAAAATAGATACATTCTTCCCTATATGTATTCTAAGACAACATACAAATCTCCAAGGCTTGAAAATCACGACAAAGAGAGAATTCAATATCCATCTGTGATCAAATTTGATCCCAATTTTGGAAATGATTACATTATATGACACTAGACAACAATTTTATCAATCTGGAGAATTTGAGGTGAAACCTTTGGGGTGCCAAAATTATTTCCAAACCTCTCTAGTCAGTAAGTGGTAAGAGAGATTGGCCAAGTAAATCGCGATTAAAAGAAAAATGATTCAGGATCTGGAACTTCTACTAGTTTAAGAACAGACTAAAATATTTAATTTAATAAATGTATCATTAACCATTGGCTAACCAATTAGTGTTCACAATAACAATTAACAACATTTGGAAATAATGGATTATGTTTAAAAAATATTTCCTAAGGAAGATGTCCTGGTGAAGTGGAGGTTAAATCTTAGTCTTCAAAAACAAATGGACTTGAAACACTTTCTCATGCAATATCCCCTCAATAATATTTAGCTACTTTTATTTCCCTTCTACATTCCTCTATCTCTTGTGCCAATAACATGTATTTTGAAAGAGTGGTCCCAAGCACAATTAAGAAACAAATTTCCTCCCTAGAATTACTCAAATGTTTCTTAGTGTGCATCTTGTTTCAAAGTTGGGAACTGACATAGTCTCTTAATTTTGTGAACATTGTGATTATAATGCCTATTTTCCTCTTTTACTTGGGAATTATTCTAGACTAGAGGCACCCTTTTTCTAGCTGGGATTGGGCATATGATTTAGGTTTTTTCCTTGGGTTATATAAAGTATTAGGCCTATTCTTCAGGATTTAGACATATGGATATTCCAATTCAGGTCTTTCCATGTACATGGACATGGCCGAATTTGGGCATGTCCTTGTACATGGAGAGGGCCGAATTGGCCCTGTCCATGTATAGGGACAGGCCCATAAGAATTACCAATCTTGCTATGTGGGCCTATAATATCACACTAAGATAATCATATATGTTATAGAGGTGTCATTGTGTTGCTTTTTATATTGTTTAGTTTGTATCTTCAAGTTGGAGAATACATATTTGATGTTCTGACTGTTGTTATTGATGAGTGCTCTAAAATGATAGTCTCTTTAGTTGGGAAACATGAAAAAATATATGTTTTTTTAAACAAATACAAACTAAAATAAAAAGCAGGCAGCTAATATCCATAGCTATTAAATATGAGCAGAAGGTCATATTGCCAATTTGCAATGGTGTAATTTTTACTTCAAATAACATAATGGATCAATGATTCTTTATTCCATATTAAAAAATGGATTTGAGTAAAGTTGTGTATTTTTATATTATAAATTTGTTCAAAGAATTATTTTCATTTTATGCAAGGAAGTATTATGTTAGGCTTGGTAATATGATTTAGGTTTGTTCCTTGGGTTTTTTAAAGGATTAGGCCTATTCTTGAGTATTTAGACTTATGGATAAGTTAATTTGGGCCTTTCCATATACATGGACATGCCCGAATTTGACCATGTCCCTATACATGGACACGGTCGAATTGGTATTGTCCATGTAAAGGGACAAGCCTGAATTTGTACCTGTCCATGTACATGGATAGGGCCGAATTCAGGCTTGTCCCTTTACATGGATAAGTGTACATGGAAAGGGATGAATTCAGGCTTGTCCCTCTACATGGACATGCGCAAATTCAACACTGTCTTTGTATAGGGATAGGCCCAAATTTAGTCCTGTCCCTGTATAAGGACAGTGGGGAATTTGGGTCTTTCCCTGTATAGGGATAGGGCCGAATTCAACCCTAACCCTGTACATGGATAGGGTCGAATTAGATGTTAGTTTACACAAAATTCGACCCTGTCCCTCTACATAGATAGGGACATAGATAGGGTCGCTTTCGACCCTGTTTGTATACATGGACAAGGATGAATTACATTTTAGTTTTCATAGCTTGGAATAGGTTCTAGATATTGACTAGTAATCCCATTGATTCACTCTCTTCATTACTATAATGATATGTACACTGTACTACAAGTAAACATATAAGAAATACCTGTAATTAACATGTGTTTTTTTCCCTCTTAGTATTGAGATCACTATTGACTTGCTATGTGTACTCATGTAACTCAATCGTGCTAATCACTACTACTAATTTAGTCTTGTTAAGTGTAATAGAGTAAGTAACACCTTCTTGGTCAATATGGATAAGCTTATGATCCTAATCAACCTTATTACTTATACAACTAAGAGTCATTACAATTAACATAATGGTCATTGGTTGTTGTTGTTTGTTGTTGGTTGTTGTTGCTTCAGGTCAAAGGTAAGTCTAAACTGTTGATTTTAAATTAATTTAATTTTAAAATGAGTGGAAAATTAAATTTGAGACAAATCCACTTAGCTCCATTTCTCCTTGAAGAAAACATTTAAAAATGAGTTCTATTTAGGGCCATATAAAATAGACAGTAACTCATTGGATATTTACATTTTCTACTTTTATTTTATTTCTTGGTTAAGTACCAAGCCAAGATAATTTGTAACCCTCTTCTCTCCAGGGATGTTCCATGAGACCTAGGAGCAGTAAAGAAGAAGGGAATGATCACATCTTTGATATTCCTCGTATGTTGGGATGATAAAAGCTTATAATTTATATCATGAGACTCATGTGGACATTCTACCATTAAAGAAGAAGTTACCTTGTTGACTTTTTCTTGAAACCCCCCTTTATTGAGTTATGTCCCCCTCAATTATTGTGTGGGTTTTTGGTTTTGTTCTTTGTTTCTTCCTAAAGAAAGTTAGCTTCCTTGACTTTGGATCCCCTCTACTTGACTTGTTTTTTTCTTGTTGACTTTTATTATTTAACAATTGATATTTTATGTTACAGAATATGTTTTGTTTAAATTAGATAATTATTAGGGTTTAAACCCAGCCATAAAGTCAGGAATAATATGCTAGCCCTAACCTACCTACCAAAACTATAAAAGAGACATATCCTCACTCTTTACACACACACTCTATTCTAAGATGATTTTCGATTCGAGGTTTTCTGTGACTCTTTCTTGTTCATATTGTTGAGTGGCTCCGACCCCTATAGGATAGTTCTTATTGGTGTATTAAGCCATCGTGGTCTTACCTCCCCAACCTCTTGTTGATTTTGACCCCTAAATGTCTTTTCCATCTTGTCGCACGTCTCTTCTTGGTTTTTGTTTGAGGTTTTCGGTTCTCCTTGTTGGTGTCGTCCTCCTCTTCTCCTTGCTAGTGTCTCCCTCCTCATCTCCTTGTTTATGCCACCTTGTGTATTTTGTCATTGTCGTCTTATATTTCTGGTGCCACCTGTGTATGTTGTTGATTAGTCTTTTGATATTTTACCCTAAAAGATCTTTTTGGAAATTTATTATAAGTGTCATGATGAGATCTTCCTTGAGGGTTTGATCAATGATACCTTAAATTATCTTCTGAGCATACATCTAAGAGGATAACAACAACATATCATGTAATATTGTTTCTTGTTTCATCTAAGTAAATGTTTTGTGAGTTATTGTTTTTATGCTACCAGATTATGGATCAAAAGTTTCAATGTCCTTTTGATTGTAACATACAAGTATCTATTGTTTAGAAATTAAATTAAATATTTATGTTTTAGCTAGATTTATTTTTTTCCCTCAAATTTTAACATGTTACACATAGATTATCTTAAAAACTACCTTCTACAATTTACACATATATAGATTATCTTCTACATGTTACATTTTTTTATATCTAAATATTTTCATGTTCATTATATATAGCATCAGAGTAAAAAATATAGTTGTTGGTTTTTTCAATATGTCTTTGATGCTTTGAAGTTGTTATAAATGATTAAATGCCTTCATGTTGTTTTATAAATTATATTTCCATTTTATGTTTATACAACTTATCAATTTTCAAATTCATGAATTTTCAAAGGATATCTATTGAGGCGATATGTCGAGACAAGAGTCTCCAAAAATGCCTCACAAACGCTCTAGGCTATGCAATGAAGGAGGAAAAGGAACCCCTTCTTTGACCAAGACTCTAAGTGACCAAAGGAAATCTAGTCAAAGGAGAAGATTATCAAATGAATCTGTGAATATATCATCCAGAGAATGTGCTCAAGATAATGATATGGATGCATCTTTATTATATAGGTTGTACATTAATAATCCAACACGGGAGAATGTAGGGAATACACCATGACAAGAAAATATGTTTGGTAATTTTTTTTATTTTTAATTTTTATTTTTGTGTGTTTATGTTTATGTTATATATATATATATATATATATATATGTTTCTATTGAATTTTGTAATTAATTTCAAATGTGTATGTGTAGATGATGAGTTTAATCTGAGGGAATATAAAGAAGGAGAGAGTAGTTATCACGAAGATTTCAATGTTGGTGAAGAGGGTGAAGGTGGATTCAAGGGGCATTATCAAGAAACAAAAGATTACATGCCTACGTCCACCTATCCCTCAAATGTTGGTGATGAGCTTCCTTAGGAAGGGTATACTAAAGCAATGACCCTTGAATGATGCTTAGGTGTTAAAAGCAGGATGAAAAATGATTTGAGGTGCTTGGATCTCCCTCCATAGAGTAAAAAAATCTTGGAGATTGTTTTTCATCCATTGCATAACCTTATGGATGCATATCAAAAGATGGGGCCAACGATTGATAGTTTTATCGATTTCATGACGAGACAAAATTTGGAGGTGATGGGCCCCGATAAATGGGAAGTAGTAAAAAGTAGAGTTTTAAAAGAATATGCAATTTCTATGCTCAATTTCAAAGAGTGGCCAAAGCGAAAGATGTTGAAGGTGAAATATTTTAAGGACCCTAGCATAATAAGACATCTTTATAATAGATTTTTGGCAGCATAATGAAAGTTTTTGTGGAATGATAAGGTTTCACATTATTTTTCTAGACACTTTTATGTAGATTTTTTCATGGGCAT
This sequence comes from Picea abies, assembly GCA_900067695.1. Lineage (NCBI taxonomy): Eukaryota > Viridiplantae > Streptophyta > Pinopsida > Pinales > Pinaceae > Picea > Picea abies. The sequence goes on from CBVK0100485875.1 coordinate 15,181, forward strand.
GCACCCTAATTATACCAACCTATCATCCAATTATTATGGGGTTGGTAAATGTTGAACATATGATCGAAAAAGGGAATATCAAAATGCATCATTGTAGAGGCCTCCATGACCTTTGGTATCACATCCAATAGGGGAATTTTCCTCACATTCAGAGATGCAAGTTATATCAGATGTTGGAAAGGAGGATAAGAATGCAATTGGAGAAAATTTAGGATCAATTTTTTTATGGTGTTCATATTGGTTTGAATCTTCGGAGAGTTGAAGCCAATTTTGTTTACAAAATAGATGAGGATATAGATTCAATGTCAGTAGAAGATATATGGGAGTATGCAAAAAAAATCACAATGGTTGGAAGATGTTAATTCAGAATGATAAACGGAACATCGGGGGATTGATATGTATTATAGTTAATAAAATTTTCATGTATTTGAGGATAGTTTTATTGTAGTTCTAGATATAGATACATATCATTGTGTCTTTAGAAATAATTAAGTTGTTATATCGTCATTAATTGCATTTTGGTCATATGTTAAATGAGTCTCCAATAAATAGGGGACTTGATTCAACGAGTTTAAATTTGGGTGGGTTGAATCAAGTATGTGTTTTCTAATATCCACATATGAACACTTTAGTTGTCCAATCTTCACAACTTGTTGGATAATCAACATACATAAAATTTATGTTTTTGTATTAATGTGAACACATTGAACCCTACTTAATTCTTAGTTGTGTTATTTACAGATCTCCATTCTATCTCCCACTACTTGGGCAGGATTGTCCCAATTCTCATTGGGAGAGTTTGAAGAGGGTGGGAGTTCACAGGTATCATTGCATGTTGAAAACAAATTTAGTTATATATGAAAATTGCAATGTTATTTAAATTATTAATTTAAAAGGAAAATGTCTTAAACAATATATAATTTATTGAATCTTAGGATATGGTGGTTAATACGATGACTCAACCGACCATGGGAATTCCATACTCTTTTGTGGTTGATGATATTCCGATTGGCACATCACATGTATTACATGTTTAAAAATTTAAAAATACACTTTAATGTGTTAAAAACATTTAAATTTAATTTTTAAATGTGAAATGTGTTATAGGGAAATGTGGAGAAGAGATTTCTTGAGAGTGTGCTTGAACAGAATGTGGAGAAGAAAGTGCAGGAGATTGGGATTGAGAAGGATGCATCCATACCTGAGAAGGATGCATCTATTCATGATGATTCTTAAATGTATATACAATGCACATTAGTGATTTTTAGTTTGTTTTTGTGAGAGGCCTTATATATATTAGTGTTCAAGCTTATTTGTGTTGAATATGCTTATTTTTTTTTACTTTTTTCAAATTTTTGTTTGATCAACTTTTCAATGCTCTGATCAATCATTTTGAAATATATATAAATCCTACATAAGCTTATCATAGTCTATCTAAATTGGTACATTCAATTTTATTCATGTTTAGACCATGGTACAGACCTAATTTTGAACTTGAGAATTTGATTATTTGAGAATAGACTATCCCAGATCAGAGAAGGGGAAGTTTCTAAATTTTCTTCGATTGCATTCCTTGCCTTCTTGTCCAAGAATGGTGTAATATGGAGATTTGTGTTTTTTGCATACAACAAAGTGAATTCCTTCTTGGGGTATTTTCAATCTCTTAACTAATTTCTTACTAACCACAAAAACCAACATTTGTAGATTTACAAATAAGCTACGTATGTGCATGATCCCACTTATGTTTAGATCATGATGAAAGCACATTTCAAATAACATTTGCATCTATGTAATATGAATATATTCCATGTAGAAAGATGAAATATTTAAATGGTTTTTGAAGAATAACTTTATGTATGTGCAACTTTGTTATTTCTGCATGTACATGAAAGATTATATAAGAACATTTATTCCACCGAAGAAAGAGGAGATAAGTATTTTCTTGGAAGAATGACTTTTAATATGGAGATTTGTGAAATTTCATGGATATAATTTTTCTTGGAACAATGGACTAATAAGGAGATTTGTGAGTCCCTTAATTTGAAAGGGAATTTGATTATATGAGAACATCTATTACACTGTAGAAGAGGAGATAAGTATTTTACTGGAAGAATGGATTAATATGGAGATTTGTGAACATTTTGCATACACAAGTGAATTTATTTTCAGGGTATTATCTAACATTGAACACTAAAATTGGTTACCGAGCACACAATTTTTCTCTTTAAAAATTTGTTAGATATGATTTTACACATTTTAGATCATGTAGGCAGTATTGAAAGAGAATTTGGTTATAAAATAAAATTAAATATTTATTCAAAGAATGGCTTAATAAAATTAAATATTTATTCAAAAAATGCAAAAAATGTATAATAAAAAGAGTGTAATAATCTTAGATCTGTGGAAATCCGGTTGGATATGTTATTATTGCTTATTGTTTATTTAATAAAGTTAAATATATTTAAAATACTTGCTAATAAAGTATATATGCTAATATGTGTTATTGTTTTTTATTTTTATTGTTACATATGTTTACATTATTAGGTGGAAAAATGAGCACATGGATGTTGGAAGATGAAACTTAACACTTTTGGTATGTATGTCAATTTTTCTTTAATCACAATTCGTTTTATTTATCTAAAATGGTACATGTGTACATTTTATTTTAAATGTGTAGATATATTTTATTTTAAATTTTTAAATTTTAAATTTGAGAAATGTTTTATTTTGCTGGTATGAAGAGATCTATCTTAGCGATGTCTTAGAGTCAAGAATTTTGGAGTTCAATGTTAATTGCCTCTTAGTTGTTTTTATTAGCCTAAAATGGTTGTGGAACCTATGTATTTGGTGGTTTAACTATGCAAACTTTCATTTTATATATATATATATATGGAACTCAAAATATCAATTTATTGTTTGA
>CBVK0100485876.1:0-18100 GCA_900067695.1 Picea abies
CTCTTCCGATCTCACTATTGCAACTCATTCGAGCATGTTATCGAGGAATGTCCAACATTGATGGCTAAGCTTTAGGAGAAATGAGGAGGAAACCAACAAATAAAAGTAATCAAAGAAGAACCTCATGGAGCAGATCCTATAGTCGTTGTTATCACTAGAGGAGGCAATGTTACAGGAGAAGACAAAGTGATCCAAGGAAAGACTACAGAAGAATCAGGAGTCATGAAAGCTGCCGAGAAGACACAAGTGTTTGATGCAAAGAAATAAAAACAAATATTTGAGGAAGCAAGAAAATAATTTGGAAGAGATCAGGCTTCTTCATCAAAGGATCGACCAAAAATAAGAGAATATGGAATGCCCCTAGCCTTTGATCAGTCCGCTTCACCAAGAGGAGGAAAAGAGGTAAGTAATCTCATGGAATTTTTATGCACTTGCATTAATTTGATAAAGGATAAGAGAATTGTACAAGAGCTACAAAACTTGATTAGATAGTATGAGCTAGGGAAGGTATACCCCTTACTGAGTAGACCAGTACACCAAATATCTAAAAAGAGAAGGAAAAATAAAGAATTACACTTGAATGCTCAGATTGGAGATTATGATATAGATTATGTTGTCCTTGACTTAGGGTCAAAAGTCAATGTCATGACGAAGTAGACCTGGGCACTGATGGGAAAACCTAAGTTGATCTATTCCCTTATCAGGCTTAGTATGGCTAATCAGCAGGTAGTAAGACCCTTTGGAAAGCTAGAGCATGTCCCTGTGGACATCGCCGGGGTGAGAACAATTGCATATTTTGAAGTAATTGAGATAGTTGATGACAACTATCCTTATCATGCGCTATTAGGAATCGGTTGGGCTTTCAACATTTCCACTATGGTTGATCTAAGGAAAAGAAGAATGATGCTTGAAGGAGATGACCTTAGGGTCATTTCACCTTTGGATCCAGATGAAGGTCAAAGATACACAAATCCCATCAGAGAATAAGACCACGTATATGAATTAGAAAACATATACAAGTTGACAGCAAGACAACAGGTTTACATTAATCCTACAACATATGGGAATTTAAGTTGGCAAAGTGAGAGCGCATGCTCATCAGATTTAGAAGAAGCATTGGAGAATTGGTAGAATAATATGTATGAAGTTTTTGTGTGCATATGCGCAAGATTGACCAGATAAGTTCGTTGGATCGACACAATAGTAAGTAATTTTCCCATCTTTGATGGTTTAAATCGCTTGGAAACTTTCTTGTTGGAATTTGAAGAAGTTGTACCAGAAAAATAGAGGTTGTTGGCACTGGACGAAGCTCTGAAAGAAACTACTACAATATGGTGCGAAACACATAAGAAGAGCATCACAGAATGGGTGCAATGCCACACTTTGATGACAACACGATTTTCAGACAACATCATAGGATGCAAAATTCGATATACAAGTCAAAGTTGTCCGAGAGACCATGTGAGAAGTTGCGAGGAGGCCTAGAGAAGAATTCCTCAAGAGCAGTGGGTGCACAAATTTATTAACACTCTGGACACAACACCTATTAATTGGTACCTACAAGATGAACTATGCCTCATCACTGCAAATTGGGAAGGTATGACACAAACATTTGTAGCTACATTCTTTTTTGAAAGTCAGTACCCTACGGTAGATCAAGATTTACAAGTTGTCAGATAGAAAGTGTTTGAGGAGGCACCTAGCCTCCTTGAGGAGCAATAAGAGTATGAATGGACTGTGCCTCTTCAGAAATTGCAAGGCTGTTACAACATCAATGATGATGGCGACAATGATCCTAGGAATGTGAACATCACATAAACATAAGGATAGAGATATGTAGAAGGAACAGGAGTCAAACTGCCTTTTATTGGGAAGCCCATCAAAATATAGAAATTTAATATAGGAATGGAGGAAACACCTAAACTGGAAAAATTTGGAGATTGATGAGATGAGGCCACAATTGACAAGAGCACAGAGTTGTTGCATGAATATCAGGACCTTTTTCCAACAAAATTCACAGATATGAAGAATATTAAAGGACCCATGGGGGAGATGAAAATTCCCTTAAAAGTAGATGCTAGGCCAGTCAAGAAGAGACCTTACAGATTGAACCCCAAATATAAGGAAAAAGTGAAGATTGATCTCAACAGAATGCTAGAAGCAAGAATAATAAAACTAGTCGAAGAGTCAAAATGGATCAATTATATGGTGGTCCAAGACAAGAAAACATGAGAGATCAGAATCTGTGTGGACTTGAGGAAGCTGAACGATGCATGCTTACATGATCCCTTTCCTACACCGTTCATAGACAAAGTGTTATATAATGTTGGAGGACAGGAGGTCTACTCCTTCATAGATGGCTTTTCAGGATACCATCAAATCAAGATTGCCAAAGAAGATCGACATAAGAACACCTTTGCAACAAAATGGGGATCTTACCAGTATACAATGATGTTGTTTGGATTAAAGAATGCACCAACCATCTTTTACAGTGTGGTGGTCAACTCATTCAAATATTTTTTACATAAAGTTTTAGAAGCATATTTTGATGATTGGACTGTGTTTGGCTTATTAAAAGATCACATTTAATGTTTAAGGATACTGTTGGATAAGTGTAGGCAATGCCAAATTTCTCTAAATCTAAATAAGTGCATATTTTTATCACCTTTTGGAGTTTTTCTAGGACATATTGTATGCAAGCAGGGGTTGTTGGTGGATCCCTCCAAGATCACCATTATTGTTGATCTACCTCCCCCTACTTTAGTAAGACAACTGCGCACTGCGCTGGGACATACAGGATACTACAAGAAGTTCATCAAGGGGTATGCACAGATAACAACACCCATGGAAAAGATTTTGAAGAAATATTGTCATTTTCAATGGACAAAAGAAAGCCAACAAAGCTTCGACAGACTGAAACAAAAAATGGTTACTTCGCCTATTCTGGTTTTTCCATATTGGAGAAAGGAGTTTCATGTACATGTTGATGCATCCTATATTTCCTTAGGATCAATGTTAGATCAACCAAGAGCAAGAGACATCGACCATCCATTATCATTTTCTAGCAGGAAACTATCTTCAACTGAGATAAATTACACCACCACTGAAAGGGAAGGTTTAGCCATGGTGTACGCTCTGCAAAAGTTTCATCATTATTTGTTGGGAGGAAATTTCAAGATGTTCAATGACCACTCTGCACTAAAATACCTAGTCAACAAGCCAGTGTTGGGGGGGAGAATATGTAGATGGATTTTTCTATTTCAGGAATATGACTTTAAGATTGTGGTAAAACCAGGAAGGATGAACAAGGGTCCTAACCACTTGTCAAGGTTGGAACATGGAGAAGAGACTACTAGTTTGGAGGATACACTACTAGATGCATAGTTTTTGGCCATTAGGAATTTTGATGATCACTCCATGGAGATAGTGTAGTTCTTGTCAATGGGAATGGCACCTAGTGACTATAAAATTATTCAGAAGAAACAATTGGTAGTATGTGCTGTAGATTTTTCACTTATAGTTGGACAACTATACAAGATGGGACCTGATGAGATATTGAGAAGGTGTGCTATGGAGGAAAAGCAACCATTGATCCCCGCAGAAGAACATGAAGGCATCGCAGGAGGACACTATGCAAGAAAAGAAACAATGCAGGAGATTCTTAGTTCTGGCCTTTGGTGGCCTACTCTACATAAAGATGCTAAGGAATACTACAAGGCCTTCAATGTATTCCATTGAGTTGGGAAACCTTTCAGAAGAGATGAAATTTGTTTAGCACCTCAACTGACCCTACAATCATTTTTGGAATGGACCATTGACTTCTTGGGACCTATCAACCCACCAGGAAAGCACATAGGAGCTAGATACATAATTACTGCGACATAGTACTTGACCAGATAGGACGAAGCAAGAGAAGTCAAGGAATGTAGTGAAACCATAGTTGCACACTTCATATTTGATGATATCATAACCAGGTTCATATGCCCAAAGACCCTGATGAGAGAACAAGGCACACATTTTATCACTAAGACTATTGAAGCCTTGACTCAGGAATTTGAAGTTCACCATCAGAAGAACACACCCTACCACCTGCAGGCGAATGGGATAGTTAAAGCATTCAATAATATCTTGGAGACAACAATGATGAATATTTGCAGTGTGAATAGGGATGACTGGGATTAGAGAGTACCAAAAATACTATGGGCATATAGAACCACTTGCAAGAAGCTAACAATACAGACCCCCTTTAAGTTGTTTTATGGTATGGAAGTAATTGTACCCATGGAATATTTGGTTCCTAGTCTGAGAATTGCAACCTTTACAGATATGCATGACACTAGCACTATGCAAGAGAGGCTTGCACAGTTGGTAGAACTAGAAGAAGACAGTTTTATCCCAGGATTTCACCAGAAATTTTAGAAGGAAAGAGAAAAGGCCTACCATGACAGGCACACCAAGAGGAGAGCCTTCAAGCAAGGAAATATGGTATTGGTGTATGAATGTAAGTTCATGAAGCATCCAGGGAAGTTTAGGACACATTGGCTTGGGCCATATGAGGTCACCTATGTTACAGAAGGAGGAGATGCTCAGTTGAAGACACTGAATGGAGAATGGAAGGAGGGATTAGTGAATGGGAGCTAGTTGAAATTGTACTATGACAACTAGCTGCCTCACAACTCTCAGTAAAAGCATACAGAAAAGGGTCTAGGTACCAGGTACAATTGAAACTGGGTACTAGACACAAAAAGACAGTCTGCACAAGGAAGGGAAGGACAGAGCAGAAAGAATAGGCTGCCCTGCACAGTCTAAAGATGAAGTGAAATAGAAGATTCAGACCTGAAGTGCCTCAGGACGAGTCACATGTGAGTGTTGGGGGCTTGTTGGCCCTTGGTTATGGAAGTAAGTGAATATCAAGGAAGAAAAGGAAAAATGAGAACTACACTGAAGACACAGTGACTAATATTGGGTCGAAGTGAGAAAAAGAGTAGAAAAGTGGGAGCGAAGTCCGAGAGAACAAGTCGTTGGAAGAGGAGATCGAGGATGAAAGATCAATAGGGAAGAAAGATTGTGGAAAACTCATCAACTGGGAAAATCCATTGTTGGATGTTTTGGAGAACCACGCTAGAAGGAAGGAAAGATAGTCTGGCGAAGCCCTAAAAACGTGGGTCAAGTTGACCAAGGGTTTTATACACCTAGGGTTTTAGTATCTAGGGTTTTGACACTTAGGTCTTAGCCTAAGGTTGTCGGTGAGCTATTGTAATGTATAAATAAGAACCTAGATAAGGGAAGAGGGTTTGTTCTAGTTTTTATTATTGATATGAGTGATTATCATTGTGTGAGAGAAAAGTGCTAAGCATAAGAGGCTTTTGCTATTATAAGATCTTCAGCTGGGTGAGAAGATCAACCCTACAGTTGGGTGCGCAGGGAAGGGAGAAAGAGAGAAGAGAGAAAGAGAGAGAGGAAGAGAGGGATCCGCAAGCAAAGAGCGCAGATAAGAACTATATTCTTTCATATTAATATATTATAAAGCATAGTTATATGGACGTAGACCTAGGGAGAGGGTGAACCATGTATATCTCATTTTATGTGTGATTGATGTTGTTTCCTTTGTCATTTGATATGATGCTATTGTGATATTGTGTTAGATCTGAGACATAACTAGCACAGTAGGTTTAAGGAAGCTAAAGAACAACTAGTTTTCTATGTGTTGTTTCTTCAAATCCACTTTGCATTCCTTCTAGTTGTAGAAACCTGTATCCTGCAACCCCCTATAGCTACTTCAGGTGAGACTTCATCTGCTTTGCAGGTGTTGTCAAAAGTGACATTAGTTAGGGCTTGTTGGTGTGCTATTAGAGATGAACCCTGGGTCTGCCCCTGTGCCAACAGAATCCTAGCCCCACCTGAGATGGGCTATGATTGATAGAGCTATGGAGAGCCCTATTGTAGCTATGTTGAACATAGGGAAGACTCTCATCCCATGTACGTGTATGTTCATATTTGTGCATGCGTAGGATTTGCACAATCATCCGATTGATGACCTTTGTTTGGCCATCAGTTTGGGGGTGGAAAGAAGTGGATTTAGTGATCTTGGTGTACAACAGTGACAAGAGATGAGACCAAAATGTGTTGAGGAACATGTTGTCCTGATCTGAGGTGATGCTATGTGGTATCCCAAAATGGACCCACACCTGTTTGAAGAAGATCTTGGCAATATATTTCACTGTGATGCTCTTCTTGCATGTTGTGATAATGGCCATCTTCGAAAACCGATCAACCACCACAAATACAAAATCATTGTCGTTCTTGGTGAACGAAAGGCCAGATATGTAATCCTTCGATATGGATTCCCAAGGCCAATCGGGAGTAGGAAGAGAGGTGTATAAGCCTTGCTTCTTGATGGATGTCTTGGAAAGGGCACAGGAAGTGAAATATCTTATATGCTTGCTGACATCTTGTTGAATTTTTGGCCAATAAAAATGTTTCTATAGAATGACCACAATTTTCTCCACACCAAAATTTCCCGCCATCCAACTGTAGTGAGCCTCCCAAATCATCTTGGCACACTCGCTTGTGGGAACACAAAGGTGTCCCAGATGGCATAACAATCCATCCTAGATGTGAAAATTGGTGACATTCACTCATGTACCCAAGAGCTAATAGGTGGTGGCGAAGTCGAGGTTACTCTTATAATGTGGGGGCCACTCAGATGCCTCATTTCCAAAGGAATGGAGCACTGTGGTGAGTGCAACAAAAGGAGGGCGACTGAGGAAGTTAGCACCATGATTTGTGCTCCATGTTTTATACTTGATGTTGAGATGGAACTGTTGTAGGTATGTGGACCACCTTTGATGGATATCGTTTTGCAACTTCCCCTATGTTTGTATGAACTGCGGAGGATTATTGTTAGTGTGGATGATTGTCTCCTTTCCCATAATGTAATATTTCAGTTGACGACATGCTTGCACAACTGAATACATTTGTTTGTCATAGGTGGGGTATTTCCAAAAAATATTTGAGAGTGTCTCACTATGGTATTCTACTGCATGACCATGATGAGTGAGAAATGAACCTACAACATAATTAGAGGCATCAGTATCAAACTTGAATGGCTTTTGCAGATCAGGTAAGGAGAGTACTGGATTTGAGCACAAGCGATGCTTCATATCATCAAATTATTTTTGTTGTGCTTGGTACCATGTGAACTTTGCCTTTCCACCGCCCTTGGTTACTTGGATGAGGGTCCATGCAATATGGGAGAATCCCAACATGAACCTTTGGTAGAATTTAGCAAGTCCCAAGAAGCTCTGAAGCTCGGTTAGTGTGGTCGGGGTTGGCCAGTCATGAATGAATCTTAGTTGGATCCACATGTACCCCATGCTCATCAATAATGTAGCCCAAGTATTTTACCTTGTTCATGTCAAAGGAGAATTTTTCAAAGTTGGCATATAGCCCGTGCTCCCACAGAGTGCCCAAAACCTGTTGAATATGTTGCATGTGCTCTTCCCAAGTTCTGTTGAATATGAGGATGTCATCCAGATATACCACCGCAAAAGAGTTGGTGAAGGGTCTCAATACATAATCCATCAATATCATGAAAGTTGTTGGTGCATTTGTTAAGCCAAAGGGCATGACCAACCATTCGAAGAGACCTTCTTTAGATTTGAAAGTTGTCTTCCATACATTAGTTGGTTCAATGGGAACCTGGTGGTAGCCAAACTTTAGGACAATCTTGCTGAAGAAATTCCCCCCCTTGAGTTGGTCAAGAAGGTCATCAATTAGCAGAATTGGGTACCAGTTGTAGACTGTGATTTTTCTTAATGCTCTATAATCAATGCAATGCCACAAGGTCCTATATTTCTTCTGCACTAGCATAATCGAGCTTTCTCAAGGGGAGGATCTAGGTCAGATGTGCCCCTTTTGAAGCAGCTCTTGGATCGAGTTCTCGGTTTCATCATTTTCCATCAGCGAGAGATGATAGACTGGTCCATTAGGAAGTGGTGCATCGAGGTTTAGATCAATTGGATGCTTGAATTGGAAGTGCATCAACACCTTGTTGGGTGAGGAGAAGATGTCTTTGTACTCTTCCATGATCCTATTCACTTGCTTCTGCTGGAAAGAGAGGCTCTGTGTAGAGGTCACGGATGTGGTGATGACCTTCTTATTACTGTGAGAATGGGTCACAAAGAAGACAAACTTATCGATCTGTGAAATGAACTTACTGCATTACTTAGCATAGATTGAAGAAATCGCGGTAGGTGATGCTACCTATGGTATCATGTACAATTGTCTACCCAAAGTAATAACAACACTGCGGGGTCTAGACTCATACACAACATGTCACTTCCACAAATATGGTTGGCCTAAAATAACATCACAAAATTCAATGGGAGAAATATCACACAATACCTCATCTTTGAAGGGCTTGATGTTGTAGGGTAGATCACAGTGACGTGAAGATATCTTCCTTGGAAAAGCCAGTCGATGGTGTAGTTCTATGGGTGTAGTGTTATCGGAAAGTCTAGCCGCTTGATGACCTCTGGTGAAATTAGGTTCTTTTGACTGCCACTATCAAAAATGAAATGTAGTAGAGTCCCCTTTACCCACATTTGTGACTGAAAGAGGTGTTCCCATTCCTCTGGTTCTTCTGTTTCGCTTGGTTGGAATTTGGTGGTAGAGAAAGTGGCACTGGGTTTCCCATCGATGATCCACTTCCCACTTTCTGGATTTGATTCAGAGTCAGAATTTTCCTCAGACTCAGAAGCTTTCATCTCGGCCACCAGTGACTTCTTGGAGAGACATTCATTGGTGTTGTGCCAAGGGATTTTATGGTATTCAAACCATTTTCTTGCATCCTTCTTTGACTTTTCATTACCCTTCTTGGGTTGCGGCTTGGAATGGTTGTCTTGAGAGTGGCCATATTTTATCTGTCCCTTGTTTTTTGGGTTGGGGATGCCTTTTCCCTACTTCGACTGTGAGGAGTTTGAATATCCAAACTCTCACCTCTTATGCTTAAATTTATGCTCAATCTTGACATCATATCTATAAGCCACACCTTATGATGCGATGTCCAAAAAATCCATTTCTTTTTGAATGCATCTATGAATAAAACCATGGTATTTGAGAACCACATGTCATTCAGAGTCTTTGATACCCAATTTAGTGCGCAAGGTATGGAAAATATTGGTGAAATCTGGTACTGTCTGGTTGCTTTCATGACGCACCGTGGTCCATCTTGTGTACTGGTCCTCATAGCTTCCAACAGGGTAGTACTATTCTTTAATGGCATCCCTGAAGGAATCCCATGTGGGGTCAACTAAAAATATTGCAGATTCCTCTATGGCCCTTTTCTCAGAGTAAGTATCCCACCATTCCTTAACATGGGGGACTACCTTGAGGAGTGAAAAAGTAATCTTTTCCCTGTCGAAAGAATTGTGGACCAAAAAGTACCCTTCGAGCAGATTCAACCATTTATCTATAGCATCCACATCTATCAATCCTTCAAATAATGGAATATCAAAATTTACTTGTACCTTGAAGGGGGTTTCATGGCCTCTTTATGAAGATGTGTCTCATGTGGGTAGCCATCGAAGGATCTTTGCAAAGTTTTCCATCATTTCATTCCTTTGTTGTAAAATGGATTCCTCGATCAACATTTTAAAAGGATCTCCTACTCCATCATATTTCATTTCATCCCCCATGGGTTGTTGTCGGGCTCGACGTGACCGATATTGCAAAGGCTTGATTGGTTCGAGTCCCAACTTCTTGTACCCAAATCTTGTCAAGGACATGCATGAAGAAAAATAAATGAAGAGTATATCGTTCTAATACCCCTGATATAGATTTATGAGTGGAACAAAAGGAATAAAAAACTGAATACAAATACACAAATATATGGAGAACAACAAAAGATATCCAGTGAACAACAACTTCTATTGAATAGATAAAACAGGTTGAAACTGTAAAACTGCAGAAATGAAAACAACTTGCTCGAATGGTGGTAGCTATCTTTGAGAAGAGATGTGGCTACTACACACATTCGTCTAGAAGAATGATTACAATGAGAATCCAGAGGCCTTTTTAAAATTACTCATGAATTCCAAAACCCTAGACATCCAAAAACCTAACCCTAGGAGATGAAACACCAAAAGTTATGTGGGCCCCGATGGGTAAGTTGGCACCTCAACTTTTCAGGATCGTAAATTTTGTATACGACCTTCATTTTAGGCTCGTGATAGCCCGTTGGAAAGGTATTTTCAAGAACTACACATTATGTCATCAAATGCTAACTTTGTCTACAACTTGACTATGGAAATCCAAAGAAACATTGTTTAGGGCCCCAAAACGGCCCTGGAAGTACAAAAATATTTATTGACATGAAAACTTCCAAAATAATCCAGTTGGATTAGGTGGGAGGCCACCAATATCCACTTGGAAGCTAAGTAGGGCTTCAGACAACCTTGAAAGTGTAGAACCCACAATTACAAATAATTACAAAAGAATGCAATGAACTAACAACTGTCAAGAAGAGCCAGTTGGAATAGGTGGGTTGCCACCAATATCCACCTAGATGACATTATCTCCAAATGTGACACTTCCTTTTCCCTTATTTTTCAGATTGAGAAATCTACTTTTATTTCCTGTCATATATTTGGAGCATCCACTGTCAATGTACCATTGAAACATTTTTTCTTGGCATACATGGCTACTGTTGGGTATGTGTTATATTATTTGCACGACTAGCCATAGTGTCTGCTACGTTGCGTTCAGTGTGCAGGGGGGTTTGAGGGGGGAATTGTTTTCCTCTGTAAATGTGTCTCCTTTTTTGCCTCTTTCTTCATGTCACCTCAATTTTTGTGTGCATTGTTGGGTGGTTTTAGGACAAATGGTTTTCTTTTACGATGGTTTTATATTTCCCATTAAGGAATTAGGGTTGTTGACTAATACTATATGTATATTGTATTATAAACAATGTATGATGTGAATGAATATAGAATAAGTTGGTTTTCTCGGTTTGGGTTTCCAGGGGAAAAATCTTTGTGTAATGTGTGTATTTTCCATTGTATCTTTTTTGTTATTTTATTGAAAATGTGTTTGCATTAAATAAGTGTACAAGGTTAAATATACATTTGGTATCAGAGAAATTATTGGCTTCAGGGGGATGAATTTGTGGTCAAGGGTTTGTCTCAGGACTATGATAAGCCTTGTTAAAGTGGAAGATATTCCGTATTGATTCTTCAGGTGAAGAGAAATGGCGAGAAGTTTAATGGGAAAAGTTTTGATTTGTGGAAGCTCGCGATGGAAGATAATTTGGTGGACAGATATTAATGGATCATGGTGGATCCATGTACTACACCTACAGGAACTTCAACATATGATTAGAAAAATTTGGATCAGAAGGTGAAGAGAACAATCTGAATGTTTCTCTCAAATTCAATATCATTGAATGTGTTAGAGGAAGCCACATCCAAGTATTTATGGGGTCAGTTGGGGAAGTTGTATCAATCTAAGTCCCTAGTAAATAAAATATTCCTAAGAAAGAAGTTATATAACCTAAGGATGAGAGATGGAGACTCAGTGGTAGAGCATTTGAATTCCTTGTGGGCCCTTGGGTATGGAAGTAAGCGAAGAGTAAAGAAGAAAAGAAGGAATGTGAACTACGCGGAAGACAAATTGACTGATACTAGGTAGAAGTGAGCAGAAGAGCAGAAAAGATGGAGTGAAGTAAGAGAAAGAAAGCCATTGGATGAGGATATCAAGGATGACATATCAACAAGGAAGATGGAATGTGGAAAACTCAGCAAGTAGAAAAATCCATCATTGGATGCTTTGGATCATTGCATGAAAAGGAAGGAAAGATAGGTTGGCAAAGCCCTAAAAACATGAGTCAAGTTGACCTAGGGTTTTAGACACCTAGGGTTTTGGTATCTAGGGTTTTGACACTTAGGTTTTGGCCTAAGGCTGTCGGTGAGCTATTGTAATATATAAATAAAGGTAAAGAGGACTTGGGATGGGTTGTTGCCATTGTTGTTGTTGGTATTGTTCATTCCAAGTTCGTTATTGTTGTGAGTGACTCTTGTAGTGAGAGAGAGAAGCATCAATGAGTGAGGGAAGTTTGTGTTGCAAGATCTTCATCTGGGTGTGAATATCACCCTATAGTTGGGTGCGCAGGGAGGGAAGACAGAGAGAAAGGGAGAAGATCTGCTAGCTAAGAACACAGATAAGACCTATATGCTTTCATCTTAATATATTATAAAGCATAGTCTTTTGGACATATTCCTAGGGAGAGGGTGAACCACGTACATCTTTTTGTTGTGTGTGATTGATGTTGTGTTATCTTGTTTATAGATA
This sequence comes from Picea abies, assembly GCA_900067695.1. NCBI lineage: Eukaryota > Viridiplantae > Streptophyta > Pinopsida > Pinales > Pinaceae > Picea > Picea abies. The sequence continues at coordinate 12,349 of CBVK0100485876.1, forward strand.
TACTGTTATTGCATTATTGTGTTAGATTTGATAGATAGTTGTGCAAAGTAGATCTAATATGGCAATTGATATCTAGATGTTGCGTTGTTCTTATATCAGATCCACTTTGTATTCCCTTGGTTGTAGACAATTGTGTCCTGCAACCCCCCATAGCTACTTCGGGTGAGACTGCATCTGCCTCGCAGGTGTTTCCAAATGGGCTAGTAGTTAGGGCTTGGAGTTGAACCCTGGGTTTTTCCTTGTGCCAACAAATGGTTCCGTTGCTGGGACATGAATCTTCTTGAGGGAATGTCAAGGTGGTTTCCATCGAAGATAGAGATTCAAAAGTAGATAGAAGATCAAGAAAAGGACTTCATTGAAGCCCATAAAAGAAACCCTAATATTAGTACAGAGGATTGGTTGGGAAGATATATATTTACTGATATACATCATAGTTTCTTTGGAGGAATCCATCAGGAGCTATATGAGTGGCTAACTAGGTTAGAAGATACCTAGTTTGAGATCAGATCTAGAACCCCTGTGGTTTGGACGTCGACGCTGATCAAGAAGATCAAGAGATTTGATAACATTGTGTCAAGAGTAGTATGTCACTGGTTTGATAGCACCATTGGAGGGTACATCACTGATTTTTTTGTTGACAGAGTAGAGTCATATAGCCAAGCCGAGAGGTTCTTCTTTAAGGGACCCAAAGGAAAAATTTTACACTTTTCAAAGTTGAAGATCAAGATGCTATTGCATGACAAGAACATATTAAAGGTACAATAGTTGGTTGGATTGGAAAAGGATAATGTTCAAGAACTTAGACAGTGACAACGACACATAGGTTGGACATACACGTAGTGGGAGAGTGTTCACAGAAGTTCCTCTTGCGAACTTGTTTAAGCAGAACTATGAGGACGCAGGTTTCTATAGTGGAGAAGAGGCAGATCTAACAGACGAAGAGCATTCAGAATATGCTAGGGAAGAGGAAGGGAAAGTTGAAGAACCTCGCCGGGAAGAGTCAGAAACTTCAGGAACCGCATCGACTGTTGAAGTGAGTACTATTATTCCTCTTGTAGTTTTAGTAGCATTAAGAAACAAGAGTAATCACAGTCACCAAAGCACTCAGAGAACTGTCATTAGCATTCCACCATATATTCAATTAGGAAACCTAGGAAGATCTATGGAAGATGAGATGAGGTTACCCACCTTCAAAGGAGATGGATCTAAAGATCCTGATTAGCACTGGTTTCTATGTGAAGCTATGTGGAGTATTAAAAATATCACTGATGAAGCTGTTAAACGAGCTCATATTAGTACTACCCTGAGAGATAGCACACTGATATGGTACATGAAATGTTTCCAAGGAGATGCACCTAAACTATTGAATTTCATTAAGATTTCACTAATTGTCGAATTCAATAAACCTAAGTCAGAGTCGCAGTGCATTACAGAACTAAAAGAAATCAAGTAGAGAATAGTTGAACCTATGTGGGAGTTTGATCAGATATTTAAGACCTTGACATGCCATTTGAGTTTTCAGATCCCAAACGAGTAGAACAAGAAGTGGTTCATTGCTTCCCTCTTACCTCACATCAGATCTCCTCTGATGCAACAGAAGATTGCTTCATAGGCAAAGGCACTGAATATTTCCATGAAGTTAGAATCAACCCCTATGGGAGAATCCAACTCAGGTATGAGTCAAATCTTGAGTCAGCTAACTAGTTTATCTCTCCAAGTTGAAGATATGAAAAAAGACAAGGGAAACAATAAAAGATAAGATATCTGGTGAATTAGATGCAAATCAGAAGGCCATGACAAGGAGAATTCTCCTCTATTTCATGAGTATTTGGCATATGGAGCCTAGAGTCCTTTAAATCAAGTTACCTTACCATGGTGCGAGGTGTGTAGAAATAGACATCGCCCTGGTGAATGCTACTAAATGAAAAAATATTTTCAGACACCCACAAATCTATATTGCATGTTCTGTAAGTCAGTGGGGTATGATGATAGGGATTGTAGGGCCTATGACCTCATGCATGAAAGGTCAAGGGATGTATACAAAATTCAAGGCGAAGTACAACAAGAAGGAAACACTACACAATATAATTCTCTAGGAAGAGGAAACTTCAACCCTCGTGATGGATTCAGAGGAGGTATGGGTCGAGGTAGGGGCCAAATCATTTGTTATAATTGTGCATAGCCAGGACACTTAGCAAGGGACAGTTAGAACCCTTGTACCACTTGCAACTACTGTATCTCATTTGAACATGTTATTGAAGATTGTCCTGTGCTACTAGCCAAACTTCAGGAGAGACGAGGACCTCAACAGAACCTTCAAGTGAAACTGATATACATTGAACCTCGTGGAGAGGACCCTAGAGTCATTTTTATCACTAGAGGAGGTGTTGTTACATGAGAAGATAGAGTGACCCAAGAAAAGACTACAAAATAATTAGGAGTCAGGAAAGTTGTAGAGAAGACATGAGTTTTCGATGCAAAGAAAGAAAAAAAAAATATTTGAGGAGGCAAGAAAAGAATTTGGGAGAGACCAAGGTTCTTCATCGAAGACATGAACATAAGTGAGATAATGTGGATGAATTAACAATGGTGTACTTAGGCTCCCAACAAGAACTTTCTCTTGAGAAAAGTGGCATTTGTCTCCTTCCAGAAAACATATTTTTAAAGTGAGTTTGCAGGCTGCTTATAGCCTAGGGTGCGAGAATGACCCATTCTTGTAGGCCACCTTCAGCTAGGGTGCAAACTTCTCACACTGTGCTCTATACTTAGGGTGCGAACTTGTTTTCAAGATTAGAAAAAAGATGAAGTATCGATGGTTCTAGAAGGGAATCTTCTAGAAAATGGGTTGGCATTCGAATGGTTATCATTTTACTAGTTTCCCTGATTTGGTGGGATCATTCTCATCCATGTAACCATCTCATCCTCTCCTATATATTGAAATGATTCTCATGGAAAAGGTTAAGCAAGATTAATTGAAGAATTGGTGAAGGAATTGTTTGAAGAACCCATCTTGAGTCGAAGCTTGGAGACTCTAGTAAGTCTATCAAGAGGAATTGGATCTTCTTCATGCAAGGATAGAGCAAGTGTGTGTGTTGGAACCAAGAGCCATCGAAAGGAAGCTTGCGACATCAAGGTGATCAGGTTGTATCTTCTACTTTCGATTAATATGATACAATGACATGTCCTTTTCCCATAAACTCATTCTTACGTTATTGTGTAATTCCTTGATCATACACATAAGTTGACGATTGAATACATTTTGCTATCTTCACTTTGGTTGGTTTGTGTTGTCTTGGTCTTGACCTCACGAGAGCACCAGAGCGAAGCCGGAGCAACAGAGACCCAAGGAATGGATACAAAGGTATGTCACTTGTTCCTCCTTACAAGCTAATTCAATGGTCATAACTTAGGGAAAGAGTCATGTCTTGTTCTGTTTTGTTCTAGATCCAGGTGGATCTAGGGAGATCTGTTAGTGTCTGCACCTACCGATTAGTCCGATAAAATAATTGGCAACTCAACTGGAGAAATCATCTTTCAATCCTCATGCTCGTGCTGCCTAGAACTATATTATTGTTGAATATCTAGCCCAAGCACCTTCTGCAATGTCAGCCCTCGAAGTCCTTCAAAGTTGTCCCACACAATGGAAGGCACTATTAAAAGCTATCGGTGGGATTGACCCGACAGACATGAATTTAATAATTTTTGACTTGGAAGATCACATTCCAAGGTTACCCCCTCAACTTACATTCCAAATCCAAGTGATTGTCTCTGACTAAAACATTTGTAGAACCATTATTAACGAGGGTGCCTCGACGTGTGTCATGTCTGTTACCTGCTGGAAATCCATCAGCTCTCCCTCTTTAGCTGAATCCCATAACATTCTCAAAGCCTTCGATGGCTCCAGTTTTAAGCCCTGCGGTGTCCTTCCTTTGTTGCCAATCATGCTATAAGGCAAAACGGTCCAAGTTGAAGTGGAAGTCTTTGACACTCCTCTCGATTACAATCTTTTGCTTGGCTGTAGTTGGATCGATTCCATGTGCACAGTTGTGTCGACTCTTTTTCGTGTGGTACGTTTCTCACATCAAGGAAAGGTCAGTACCATTGACCAATTAGCCTTCTTCAACTCGGATATGTGTATTGGAAACATACCTTTTATTTCTAAAACCCCACTGGGTTACGAGAACGTTGGTGTAGGTCTTCTCAAAGACTCTTCGTTAATGGGTACCTTCCCCATTCCACCACCCAATGTTCCACACTCGTCTGTTGCTTCAATCAACATGATATCCACCTTGATTCACGTAACCCCTGCGTCTCATGACCCATGGATAGTACCTGACCCTGGCGATCATCTTCATTACACTGATGAAATGCCTTTAAGTCCAGTCAAATCTTCCTATCAAGCCATTCAATCGGCGACTCCTTCTACCCCCTCTGTTGGTGAATTATCTCCAGATCCTTTCCACGTCATCTTTCCCATGGACAAGATGATTATGTCTGTCATGGAAGACACCCCCTGGGACGATGGCCATCATCGTTCCATCCTCTTCCTAGAACAACACACCATTGAGAGCTACCAACGGATCTCATCCCCGTCGACTGTTGTCATCATTTTAACCATTCCCGAGTCCACACATGATGTTTTTTCCGAAGGGAACTTAAGAAATATCTCACCCACTATTCCCCTCAACATATCCATCAAACCTGGAATTGTCGAAAATGTGCATATCGGAGCTTCATGTTCCCCTGATGAAATCGTCACCTACATATCACTTTTCAAGGAGTTTCGTGACATATTCACTTGGAGCTATGAAGAAATGTCGGGTATTGACCTCGACATTATGATACATGAGATTAAGACATACCCAAATGCTAAACCCATCTGGCAACGCCTTTGTCCAGTTCACCCATGTAAAGCGGTTGCTATCAAGCTTGAAGTCGAGAAACTTCTCAAATCCAACTTTGTTTACCCGGTAGCCCTTACTGACTGGGTTTCCAATCTTGTCCCGATCAACAAGAAACAAGGCACAATCCACGTATGCATTGATTATAGGGATATCAACAAAGATTGTCCTAAAGACAACTTTCCAACCCCCTTCGTCAATCAGATTGTCGACAATTGCGCCGGAAGTGAAATCTTCTCTATGATGGATGGTTTCACCAAATATAATCAAATCAATATTGTTACCAAGGATCAACACAAGACTGCTTTTATTTGTCCTTGGGGCACTTTCGCCTATCGAAAACTTCCTTTCGGTCTCAAGAACGTTGGCACAACTTTTCAATGTGCTATGTCTTACGGCTTCCATGATATCAAGCACATCGTGAAACCATATCTTGACAACTTACCCACTCATTCCATGCGCCGAGTCAATCATCCAATCCACCTTCGAGCCATTTTCATCCGCTGTCGGTTTTACCTTATATGCTTGAATCCTCACAAGTGCGTTTTCTGCATGGAATCTGACCGAATTCTAGTCTTTATTGTTTCATGTCAAGGGATCAGGGTAGATCCTTTAAAGGTTGAGGTGATTCTTAATCTCCCTCCTCCTTCTACACTTTTCTAGTTACAAAGTTTGCAAGGGAAAGAAAACATTCTTCATCGTTTCATCCCGAACTATGCCGAGATAACTCATGGATTTATGCAACTCCTCAAAAAGGGGTCTGAGTTCATATGGGATACCATCACAAACAAAGCCTTCAAAGCTTTGAAATTGTCCCTGACACGTTCTCTTCTTCTCTTCCCCCCCCCCCC
>CBVK0100485877.1:0-18098 GCA_900067695.1 Picea abies
TATATATATATATATATAATGTGATATTTTATAAATAGCACGTTATATTGAAACTTCGAAAGAAAGCATAATAAATAAATGAGCAAGAACATTTAAATGACAAGTGACAATCACAATTTACTAGCAAACCCATCTCTATATTATTTCTCATAGATGATTACATAATGCGAGCAGCAATATCCAAAACAGCCTTTATAAATGAGGCTATATATCCAAAAGCAGGGAAAAATTTAAGGGTGGAAATTTATCTTGAAGTGTAGAAACCTTGGCAAATCTTACTAGTCCTTAATTTGCGAACTGTAAAATGTTTGGTGATACTTTTGTAAAAATATTCAAATTTCTAAGGATTTTATATAGTTTCTCTAAAATTTTGGCAATTTTTAAGGGAAAATAATTTTATCCTATAGAATTTGGGCGAATTATTTTTAGAAACAATGGAAATTGGTGAATCTTTTTTAAGCAAAAAGCGTGGAAAATTAGCCCATGGGCGAAATTTAGCCCCTAAAATTTTCCTTGTCCAAAATCAGTCATTATATATGAGGCTACAACGCTACATGTATCGAACATAGAAAGAAAACATGAGCTAAGCTGGTAAAGCCTAATAGTCATCATCCTCATCTTCATCTTCATCGCAAAATATAGAACAAGATGCTTTGGTGGGTCCCTGCAGTCAAACTGAGTCAAAAATCACCTAAACCATTTTGGAAACGCACTGTACAAACCCATAGTACAGCCTTGAAATGTGTTTCAGGCTTTAGAAACGCATTTCCAAAATGTGACACCTGTTTCAGTCCATACCACACACGTTTCAGGACCATACCAAACGTGTTTCCACATTTCTGTACGTTTCCATACATGGTATGGCCCCATAGGGTGTGTTTCCTGCAACTTAGCTTTGACCCAATTCAGATTGTGAGCATGGTCATTTTTCTTCATATAAAGTATGTACTCAAAAACAAAAAATTGAAAACCAAACAAATGATGCTTCAAAGAGTAGCAGTTAGAAAAAAAAACCTTGGAATTCGAAGGCTGTGGTGACTCCCATACTTAGCATGAAGGCAAACAGAACGATCAGAACAGAGAAAAGCTAACTTTGAGTAGTCGTCTCCCAATACCTACAAAGACACCAACCACTAATGCCACATTATCATACTAAGAGGTAGTAACAGATGTTGGGAAGAACATGATTTTAAAATAGGCATAAATCTACGTTAAAAATGCCCACTGTAAATCTCGTGCTTCCCCTGATCCCATCACAAACAGAAAATGAAAGATGGAGACAGTCTACAAGCAAACGGATCTTTTCAAAATGATCATGAAAGTGAAATCGGAGATTCTTGGTTATATCAATTGTCAAAATAAATATATACTAGACTACCATCATTAGTTGCTAGACATAACTCCATCCTTTTCTACTTGGTCTTATTGTGTAAAAGTATCTTTCCCCTATCTGAATTTTGCAGTGATCAATATCTAGAGATAATACTTTATTCTTAATAGTACTGATTTTTCACTTTCCTATCTTCCATTTATGAAGAATATTGTGATTTATTTTTGGCAGCAATTCCAAAGTTGAATGTCACTTCTCTCTATTTTTCTTTCTTGGACATAGTATTGACTTGCTTATTTAAGATTTCAATCCCAATGAGACCAAGGTATCAATGTTTTGCAAGTGTTCCCCTTCGTGTATTTTCAGCATGGTATTTCCAGATTCCAATTACTAAAAAGATAGAAAAGTTGTGTGTACATTTTAAGACTGCACAAAAGATGCTTATAGGAGCAAATGGAATTCAGATCTAATCATTAAATAGCCAACATCTTCAAAGAACTAGAAACAGATCAATATGGAATTCAATATAAACTACAATGCAAGCACCTGAAATTCAATAATTTCTGCCACCAAATGTCGTTCAAACTTCAATGACAACTCTCTTAATTCATATACCTTTACTTGAGGTGGATAGGTACCTACAAAACATTAAATGAAAATATGCTCATTAGAGATAATGCAGTTTCAGAATCCATACAAAAAACAAAGGAACTCTATCCAGGGATTACTCAGTAAACAACTCACCCACAACAAGTTAGGGCTTTCCCTGGAATAATATTTACAGCCAAAGCAAAGGGCAGAAAAGACAGGACAAAATAACCATCACTTACACTATTTGAAAAATAGAATTGGGCAGCTTAGTAGTCTATCTTATGATGTCAGATTATATCACCAACTCTAGCAGATATGATTTTACTTTGATGTTATCAATCATTTCCTTAAAAACCTTCCTACATAGCCAAATAGCCAGTAGCCTAATGCTAGTAAACAAGAAGAAACATAACTATGTGATTTCTTTTAGCTGAGAAATACTATTTTTATTTAAATCTGATCACCTGTGCAGGTGATTTATGGTGCAAGACTGCAAAAAGGGGATTTACATCTCTATCCCTGTTAACTCCAGAAGTTTCACAAACCAATAAAACCGAAACTAGTAGCACTTTGACTATCTGCCCCTACTATATCATATTGTTCATGGCTCAACGCTATCTATACAAATTCCTGTCATCATACTCGTTATCACATAAAATGACATGTCAAAATTTTAGTCTTTCAGGCAAAATCCAGATTGCCTGAAAGAAATGATGATTAACTTGAGAATCTTGTGAACTGAGAACTGCCATGTGATTCACCAGGTCATAAAGGTCATCCTGAAAACACGCTGATTGGTCTCCTACAAGGCAGGGTGTGCATTTCTGGAGATGGTTTAGGAGAATCTAATTATGGAAGATTGTTCAACATGCAAGACACTTCAACTTCTAATCTTTAGCCTTCACCTGAAGTTCAATTAAGGTGCCTCTGAGTGCATTAGCATTTCTGCATTTGGGTTTTCAACAGACCAGCAAGCAGACTTGGCAGAAGACAGTGTGCATTTTGGAGTATGGAAAGGTGTACTGAATCTTGTTATACACTCATATGACTTCTCACATATGGCGTGCATTGTAGCTGACCATCCATCTTCTCCATGGCGGGCATTGGAAGGCTTTTTTGAGCTTGAATGACCATAATAAGCTTGATCACAGATTTGAGTGAAAAACTGATTGTTGGCGGGCATTTTTGTATATGAGGCAATGATTCATGAGGTATCCAACATCCACAATGCTTCGCCCACATCCCTACATGCAGTTAAAAGGCCCGGAGTGCATTTTGAATGCACTTTGTGCTTTTCTATCCTTACTATCCACAGGCAACAAGTCAAATCACAGACCAGAGGCACACAGTTTGAGCTTGATTGAACATGCATTATGGAAAGACAGTGGAGGATTGAATGCACACCATGAAAGGAGTCATCACACATGGCAAGGCAAGATTGGAAGTTGGAAGATGACTTAATATATAACAACTAACCTAAAAGGACCTTAAGCCATCACGAAGGCCAGAATTCAAGGACAAATCCATAAAATTGGGCATTGCATGATAACATGAAATGGTGAGCCCTGTTTCAAGGAGCGAAGAGATTTCTTCTCCGATTATAGGGTTCAAAAGGTGCTTAGATCAAATAATGAAAACTTGAGGCTCTTTCTCCAAGGTTTGAGTGCATGGATAAAGGAAATTCATTAAGCATGGATCAAACTACAAGGATGATTAATGATCTTTATTTGATGGATGAGGATGTGATGTGATCATGTTTGACTTTATCAAAGATGATCAACCTCAAACTATTTTGGTAAATGTATAATAGGAGAGAGTCGCCCTTCCTTCAGGTTGGATTCTAGTAATAAGACCAACAGAGCATCAAGTTTGGGGAACTTGACTTTCATTCCCTTCTCTTCTAATCAGGTTACTAAGTTCTTACAGCAGTCGGGCTTATAAGTGAATCAGCTTATGTCTGCTCTTCCTATGGATAAATTGGTCACCCCTTGAAGGGTTTAGGGCTGGGCAAAGAGTAGCAGTGTGATCTTTAGCTGGCCCTCTGTTATTCGATGAAATGCTGAACCAATTACTCAATGTTGTAATCAGAAATAGTCTGCATCTGAGAATTTGATAACAGTCTTAATTATTTGGCATACATGGTTCATGAATGGTTTTGAGTCTTGACTGGGTTCGAATTTAGTTTTTTCTGAGAACCTTTCATCTTCCAGCATTCTGGTTAATTGGTTGATTTGCTTAATAATCTGGCTCTTATTCTTGGATCAACTTGTTAATATTCTTCATCATAATATTCAGGCTTCTTTGTACAAACATAGACTCCATAGCCCTAAGATTACAGCACCAGTCATATGAATCTACTAATTTCTTTTACATATCCAAAACTTCTTTTGCCCCTCGTTTGTCATACTACTCTTGAGCCTCAGGCCTGGATCAGAGACAGCATTTACGGGTTCCCCCCCTAAGGCTGGAAAAGCAACAGCCTTAAGGTTAGAGGCAAGCTGCTGTAGTGACAGTGGGCAGCCTCCAGAGCAGCACCAGAGCTGTCCTGATTGGTGTCAGGGACTTTATATTTTGCAGTGCAGTTTTGAAAGCTAACAGTCGGTGCTGTTGCTGAGGACAAAGTCCAGTGCCTGGAGTGTCACTGGTCAATGCTACAATAAATTTGATAAGACATTCTTTGAACACTTATTATCTCATTTGACAACTCCACTGAGGAACAAAGCGTCGTTCCTTAAAAATTTTAATGTCCCGTTGTTTGAGGATGAGAGCATGCAGTAGTGTTCGAGGCTTTAGAAGCTCTCACCTGGCAACTCCACCCATGATACAAGCCCTATTCTATGTAGGAAGAAATCTGTTGAATAGTTGGAAGATCCAGTTGATTACAGGTATGTTGTCATCTCCTTAGTATTTACCTCACATGTATGCCCTATTAGATCTCACTGACATAGAAGGGAAACCTCACTCATTCCCAGATAAATGGAGGAGGAAAGTCCCAAAATTCCAGGGAAATGAGTCCATTTCTGCTAAAGATCACTCAGATATATATTTAGGGTTTGTTGAGAAGGTTTACATGGAGTACGATTATGTAATCATACATTTGAAGCAGATGCTAAAGAATGGTAACTAAGTTTACCTAATATTTGCATTACCTCTGGTGAGGAATTTGAAAGGGTTTCATGGAGAAATGGGGTAATCAAGGATCTTATCTCTCAAAGAGGTCATGTGATGAAAACCCTGAAGACCCCAATAATGCTCAAGATAGGGTATGGGATGCAGGCACTCGTAAGAACATATCTATAGCATCTCCTTCTTGTTATGATGGATCTGGATGAAGGAGGATGAGTGCTCAGCTACATCATTTATCCCTCATATTCTCTGTGAAAACAAAGATGAATCATGTGAAATGATTAAAAAGGGCAAGCAAGGAGAAGGTCCAGAACCCATGAATATTCAGCGCTGCCCCTTTGATATGGAAGATGATGAAATGCAGGGAGATGGTAAACGTATTGATGCACCACACAGTGATTTGAAAACCTTTAGGTCCTAGGACACTAATAATTTTATTCTTACTCACATCTCAAAGGAACCTTTCTTAGTCTACAGACATGAAGGGAATGATGATTTCAAATACTTTGATGGGGATTCTGTAAATGACACCGACAACAAGGGTTTAGACACAGATCTAGGGCATGCTCTAGTGATTGATGTTGAATACTATCATTCAACCCAGGAAGATCAGGATTATCGTTTCAATATTGTGCAGAATGAAGAGAATATGAATCAAGTGAATCCGTTGTCTTGCATATTTCGTTCATCATGTCATGAAGATTTTGGTACCAAGAATGAAGAATTGCATTATAGATCAGATGATAGTGGAGTGAACACTGCCACATATGAAACTCAGAACTGTGATGAGAATGAAAGTGTAGAACAAAAGACCCAATAAAAAAGGCAATATTTTCTATGAATAGGAGAGCAACCTAAGGATGGAAAACCTGTTGTCGGTGAGCAATATTATAACAGATGTAACATGGACAGCCATGAAGAGCGGTACCATATCTTGAAGCCTGATTTTCTGTACCTGACTTTGCATATGGGCGAGATGTCCTATCCTATAGCAGAGCTGTGGGTTTGAGTGTTTCCAGCAAGTATCAAAGACTTGAGAGGATTGGGACTGTTACCCCCCCCATGCCTAGGAGTAACTAGAGGATATCTTGTCTCGTGGCCCGCAATGGAGAACATGATCCTGACCATGATGATGATCAGCATGTCCACAGATGGCAGCCCAGCAGCCCCCCTCATTCACCTTTACAGGTATAGGTCAACCAAGGCTGATCACACCCAAACAACCCAGTGTATGGGAGATGGTAAGCCAGCGTCACCATGAGGTATTTTAGTCCTTCTTTCATGCAAAGTGTTGTGCTTAATTTGTTGGGCATGTGGATGAGGACCTTTGGTTGAAGTTGGATAATGGATCACTAGCTTGGGAAATTGTGTCAGTTGCCTTGTTTCACCTTGGTGGTCGACTTCTATGTCCTAGTCCCATGTTGTCACCGCCCAAGGAAGAGGGGTACTACTAGGGGGCCCTCACAAGGGTAACATTCCGTTCCCCACCATACTTAACACTTTCCATCATGGAACCTCTCATAGTGTACTAAACTTCGATAATGGGTCATGGTCCATTCTCTCAAGAGAAGAGGGGCTAAAGGCCCATAGGTTGATTGCAGCTGCTACTAAAAGAATAAGAAAATGATGCTAAAGAAAGAAAGGAATGATAGCAAAGGACTCCCAGAAGTCAGTCCAAACTTGAGCTCTACCCTTTCAGTGCTCACCTTGGTCCCAAATAGCAATGCTATAGCTTGAAACCTTATAAAAGGGGACTTGCAAATATGATAAGCAAACTAGTAAAATGGCAAATAAAGGGGTTTGGAAAAAATAGCGCCTAAGAATGTGGTAACTAAAGAGCAAGCGCACCCTCCACAAAGGCGCTCATAGAAATGGATTAAATGACACCATAAGCCATGAAGTAAGCCCTAAAACCATATCACTTTCACACTTACTATTCAAGGGTTTCTTTATTTCTTGCTTCCCTCGAGACCTATCCCTCTACCTGCATTCTTTCATTTCTTGTCTAGGTGGCACACCTAATAGGGTTGGATGAAGGCCCTCCCATACTAAAACTTGACAACTCACATGGGGTCTTGCGCTGGTGTGATGCTTAAAGGGGATACTGAGGTGAATTGTTTACATGGCTTATAACTTAAGTTACAGCTTACTTTTCATGCTTTAAGGATTAATGTTCCTTGTGAACCCTGGCTAACCTTGTCTTATACTTTGTTTTGTATTGGATGGCCCTGACATGATTCTCTGAGGGACGTCTTGGGCTTGTACCCAAGACATTGTGCCTTTATTACAAGACTTTGGCACGTGTGATAAAGAGCAATGGGTCATCCAGTGACTCACCACCCTCAAACATCAATTTTCACATCCTTGGAACCTTGAACAATGAACAGATGGGCTTGGTATGAGCAGATTCAGTCATGATGGCACACAAATGGGTTGGAAGCCCATAGGTTGGGCAAAGTACCCCAGAGCTTATTCTTCACCAAGATCAAGGACTTTGCAGCAGCAAACAGTCAGAGACAGTGCAGAGATGAGATAAAACTCCCCAAGGCCTAGACGCGGCACCTAAATCTTGGACGTTGGCCCTATTTTGGTGATGACATCATCATCTAGGGCTTGACCCAGCTAGGGTATGGTGGATATTTGGGGTACCAATGATGGTTAGCATGATTTTGAGTGGGGAGAGACATCATTTGCCCCCACTCCACTCTGGATTAGTGCCATGTGGCCTTTGGAGGCCCCCTCCTTGCCTAAGGAGGCGTGACGTCTCACACATGTGGCTCATTTACGTTGTTTTTGCATTTATTACATTTTGTAAAGGGATAATGAGGGGTCGGCCCCACTTAAATTGAGCAAATGTTATGTTATGTGGACAAATGTGTAGCGCTAGCCTCATATAAGAAGGCTAGCACTCACTCTCATTTTATCATCATCTTTTCCTCACCATTTGGAGGAATACTTCTTAAATTTTTGGCCCCTTTGGGGTTACTAGTCTTTCTCTCTCATACGTTATGCTTGGAATAGATCTCTTGCAGATGGTTTGCTGATTTTGGATGGATATTTCCACAATTAGGGTTAAATTCTCTTGGTTTCTTGGATGAAGTAAGTAATTTTCTGCAATTCTTTGATATGTTGTTGATGTAAATGGTAAAACTGCTATTTTGTTGCAAGAAGTCTTGTTTTGTTGAAACCTTAAGCGAGGAACATAAGTGCTTCTTCCTCTAACAAAGTTTTACTTGTCTAAAATTTGTGAATTGTTCTTGCTAGGGTTAGAACCCTAAAGTGCTAGTACTTGGGGATTTTAGTCCTAGATAATTGACCTTTGACCTAGTTGAAGCTACAAGAAGGGAGAAATGATATCTAGGGCCCAAAAGTGCTTGCACCCTAGACGTCCTTCTCCTCAAAGTCTAAAGCCTAAGGCCCAAATGTGCTTGCCACTTAGGGTTTAGACTTTACCTTTTGGTTTCAACTAGATCAACCTTCAAGCTTGGATGCATTTGAGACTCCTTCGCCCTGGAAAGGCACTAATCTAAAAGTAACTCTTGTGGTGAAAGCGATTGATAAAACCTCTCTTTCAAATCTCTCAAGTACTCTACTAACTCTACTAACTCTAACCCTAGTAAACTCACTATATTATTTGTTTTGTGGTTGTAAAAGTTTGCTACAGCCATCTAAAGCTACATTTATTTGTTGCATACAACCATATAAAGGTGGCCTGACTCACTCAGAAATCACCTCTAACAATTGAATAATACTCTATGGGTTATATGCTTACTTGTCATGGTCAATTGTAGTATTTCTGAGCACTAATTATTGTTGTTGTTACAAATCATTTACTGTTGTTATATGACTGTTTATTGCTGCAAATTGTAACAGCCATTGCGATCTATCTTGTCTAGTGTCCTAAGAGGTTATGGTTGCATACTTTAGTTGGGTAATTGTTATATATATGTTGCAATGTATTCTTGTTCCGAGCAAGTACAACAAACTATCTCATAACTTCTTCTCCTTCCTAGACCTAGACCAACCAACTGGTAATCAAGAGAGGGGGCAGTAGACTCGACTACTAAACTTGCTATTTGATCCCTTGAGGTCACCAGGGAAGCCTCCCTTGTGGTGGACGCCTTCCATCATTAAAACGAGGGAAGATCCTATTAAGGTGACAGTGGAAGTTTCTTCCATTGTTACGCAAGATTTGGGGATCTTTTGGTGGGCTTTGCACAAGTACAAATCCTGTGATAACAAGGGCATCCATGAAGCCATTGTTTGATTTTGTTGTTCTACAATGTACCCAATTTGAATTTCCCATGCACCCATTGCATAGGTCCTGACATGTATGTTAACCCAATAGAAACATGGATGGAGATTGTATGCAGTGGTACCAACCAGCAAAGGTATGATATTGCAGCTTCACTACTTGAAGGCACAATGATATATCAATTCACTCCTACTTTTCATAAGCAAGATGACTGAAAGGCCAGCCTACCACCAGATGCAGCTGTCAATCTCTTTGTTCTGGTTTACCATCAAGCAGAAAGGAAGACATTTTGTTGTTGAGATGACCTTGGGATGGCTACACCGGATATATGTTGTCACTTATCCTTTTTGGGCCTATTTAAGTTAGGGTAAGTAGGTATGCTATCTAAAGTTCTAAACAAGTTCACTATGTGAACTTATTGTCGTGGTATTGCTTTTAATATTTACAGTAGATGCTTTGAAGTTTTGCAATAAGTGTTGATATAGCAGAGTCTGAATCTATTGAGAAGCACTAGAGGTTGATCGGATTCCATATCAAGGGCACTCTATTACGAACATAAAATACATAATAATAATAATAATAATTTAATTAAATAAATCAAGAAGCACATACCTCTTCATCAAGAGGCACGTACCTCTTCACCTCGTGACCAGTCAATGCTATATAGTAAACCGTCACAAAGGTAATTGTATCATATTTTTATCAATCATCAATCAAATATCATATTCAGAAATATTTTGTCTTCATTAATAACAGCTAACCTGTTACAATGGTATCAAAGTCAAATCCTTGGCTATTGTGGGTAAAATCAGCATGTTGCAATCGTACAGTTGTTGTTGTTCGTACCGTAATCACTGTCAACTTCATAACCAATCATTTCATACCTTCCGTTATCAAATCGTCACGTACGTCCCTCGTCTGTACAATTATGTACCAATATGTCGATGTTTCATGTCCATACGATTGTCGTTGTTGTTCATGTCTGTACGACTATCATTGTCATATCTGTCCATCGTACCAATCCATCGTTGTTTCATACGACCATGTTTTCATGTCTGTTGTTGTTGATCGACCGTACGATCCTATTGGACATTAAAACTCACTTGTGACCCTTCAAAAAATCGTGTCCCTTTAGTAATTAATTAAAATCACTTTATACAATTATATAAAGTGACTAAAAAAATAAGTGACTTTAATAAATCCGATAAAGTCACCCCCCATAGTCACTTTTCAATTTTTAAAAAAAGAAGGAAAAAAAAAGTCAACTTATTAATTAAATTTTAAAAAAAGTATATTAAAAAGTATATATATATATATATATATATATAAAATATCGAGGGAAGTAGAAAAAAAACGAGGAGTCACGAGAAGAAATTAACCATAAAATCAAAATCAATAGCATTAAATATCGTCTCGATAAAGTCGAGAAGACTCCGGAGGAATTCCATGAAATACAAAAACACTATTGGAAAAAATCGATAAATTATTACAAAAAGAAGACAGAATTGGCACGTTAATAAACACGTCAGAGGAGCAATGGAATAGTTATTTGAGAATGAGGGGTAACGATAAGGACAAGAGTACAAGGATGCTTAATGAACAGATCACAAGAATTGATCAATTAACCAAACGAATGGACGCATTATGCGCAGAACCTTTAGCCTTTCGAAAACCAACAAAAAGTCTGGGATCACAAAATTTAGAGGATCAAGGACACCAAGAAATACCAGAGGTAAATTTTTCAAGATATACGAACAAATTTCAAGATAGAGATTACCAGAAATTTAAAAAGGAGTTACCGAAATATGACGGCAAGGATCATAGAGGAGTTGTCGTCTCGAACAACAAAATGGATGGTATTTTTGAATAAAACCCCCCGCTAGGTGAACGAGAAAAAGTAATGACGGCCTCCAATAGTTTAGAAGGAGAAGCTTATGATAGGTACCTATGGTGGTCCAGGAAGTGTGACGCTCGATCCTTCCATTAGCAAAATTTCACAGTTGCCCTCCTAAAAAGGTTCCATGACGAAGAGGATGATGACCTATATAACAAGTTCGTGCATCTTAAACAGAAAGGAAGCGTAAACGGCTATACACACGAATGGGAGGTGCTGGCAACAAGGCAGTGTGGATTCACTGATGAACAATTGCTGAAAATGTATATCTGTGGATTAAAGGATTATATTCGTAGTGAAATTAAACTATGGAATCCTAAAATTATTGAAGATGCTAGACACGCAGTAAGGCTAATTGAACAAAAAGACAAGTTCAATAAGCCATCATTCACAGGTCCAGAAGCATCAAACAGATATTCAAGTGAAAATCCAAATATGTACTCTACAGACAAGTATAACTTAGATAAGAAATGGGTGAACAAATGCATACATTGTGGGTACAATTGGTTTTCAGGGCTTCAGAGAAGGAATCAGACACATCCAGTGGTGAATCGGAGAGAGAGAACAAGAAGAAAAACAATTGTCGTAAATGTGGAGAAAATTGGTCACAAAGGCATAGATGTGAGGACAAGTCATTACGCTACTTTAGAATAGTGGATGGGAAGCAAGTAGAAGTCTCGAAAACAGAGGATGAAATCACTATAGCATACGACGCAGATTCTGACCATGATGAAATACTGCAAAAAGCATCACTAGATTCAATCTCATGTGTCCAAAAAAATCGAAATGAAGAAAGCAAACTTCAAAGAGAAATAATTACTCCAAAATATATTCCACCACATCTCAGAAAGGATAAGAGCCAACCTCCAAGAAAAGAAGAAAACGAACCTACAGTTCTGCTGGCAACTATGACAGGAAAACCACAACCTAAGACCCTAAAACTTAAGGGAGTCATAAAAGATAGAAATTTAACAATACTAGTAGATTCTGGCAGTACTTATAACTGTATAGACGTCAATGTCGCAAAAAAACTAAACCTTTTCATCTACCCCACCAAGGACCTCACCGTTAAGGTTGCTAATGGACAAAAGGTCAAGGAACTTGGAAAATGTCATAAAGTCTCAATTCAAATACAAAGAACTAAAACTACAAACAGGATTATACGCTCTACCGCTCAAAGGAATGGATATGGTGCTAGGTGCGGAATGGTTGATATAGTTGGGGAGTTATACCACAAACCTTGAAGAACAATTCATGAAATTTAATTGGCAAGGTCAACACTATAAACTATATGGTGTCGAAGGGTCCACTCTTAAGAAGAATCAATTACCACTAACAGAAAAAACTTCATTTCACTACAGAAACATGCTCTACTAGATTGAATCTTATTTTACTATGCTTTGATGACAAAGCATTCCTTAAGAGGGTGGCAATATTACGATCATAAAATAAAATAATAATTTAATTAAATAAATCAAGAGGCACGTACCTCTTCACCTCATGACCAGCCAATGCTATATAGTAAACCATCAGAAGGGTAATTGTATCATCTTTTTATCAATTATCAATAAAATATCATATTCAGAAATATTCTGTCTTCATTAATAACAGCTAACCATGTTACACACTCGCCAAAGCAGGTCAGGCTTATCATCCCTTCATGATGTGTAAGTTTTGGATTCGAGGATGATCTTTGAGACTCTGGAAGCAGGAATGGGCAGGAAAGGTTCAAGGCTAATGATATTCTAGCTTTAGTTGAGATTTCCTGAGTTCTGTCATGTCAAGCAGAGGTATAAAATCAGAGGGTCTAGCATCCTATTTTGTATCAAACTAGCCCTAATTTTGCACAGGTCTAGTTGCTGGAGATTAAATGTTTTGCAGACCATGTGTGACAGGTCAAATAACACCTCAGAAGAAGAATGACATATGTCCAGCCATGATGAGGGTTTGTTGCAAAGGCAAACTTTGAAATTGCAGAGGCTGCAGGTGAAATTAGAAGCACAGCTGGAGGAATCAGTTGCATATGTTTCTTGGATATTCTGGAGTTCTCAGCACCCCACAGGGGCGATTACTGTCCCCATATGGAGCCACTGTTATCACATAAAATGACATGTCAAAATTTTAGTCTTTCAGACAAAATCCAGATTGTTGCCTGAAAGGAAGAGGCATGAAAAAACGATGATTAACTTGAGAATCTCATGAACCAAGGGTTGCCACATGATTCACCGGGTCATGAAGGCCACCCAGCAAAATTTCACCCTGATCAGTCTACTACAAGGCAGGGTGTGCATTTCTGGAGATGGTTTGGGAGAATATGATTGTGGGAGATTGCTCGACATGCAAGACACTTCATCTTTTAATCTTAGACTTCAACTCAATTTCAATTAAGGTGCCTTCGAGTGCATTTCTGCACTTGGATTTTCAACAGACTAGGAAACAGACTTGGCAGAAGACAGTGTGAATTCTGGAGTATGGAGAGGTGTATTGAATCCTGTTATACACTCAGATGGCTTATATGGTGTGCATTTTGTAGATGAGATTCCATCTTCTCCATGGAGTGCATTGGAAGGATTTTTGTGAGCTTCTATGACCATTATAAGCTTGGCCAAGATCGAAGATTTGAGTGAACAGATAATTGTTGGCGGGCATTTTTGTATACAAGGCAATGATTCATGAGGTATGCAACATCTGCAATGCTCCGCCCACATCTCTACATGCAGTTGAAAGGTCTGGAATGCATTGTGTGCTTTGTTGTCCTTACCCTCCATAGGCAACAAGTAAAATCACAGGGCAGCAGCATGCAGTTGGAGCCTAATTAAGCAGGCATTAGAGAAGACAGTTGAGGATCAAATGCACTCCATGAATGGAGTCATCACACATGGCAGGGAAAGATTGGAAGTTGGAAGATGACTTAACATATAACAGCTAACCTAAAAGACCTTAAGCCATGAAGAAGGCCAGAGTTTAAGGACAGATCCATAAAATCAGGCATTGAGTGATAACATGGAATGGTGAGCCATGTTTCAAGGAGTGAAAAGATTGCTTCTTCAATGATAGGGTTCAAAAGTGTTGGAAAATTGGTTGTCAACCTGTCATTGATGTCAACCCTAGAAGAAGCCCCGAAGCAGGTCCAGAAGCCCCTAAAAGAGATGGGTTTAATTAAAGGAGTCTCCAAAGTGGTCCCCTTATGGTGTATCTCTAAGCATGGCCCTTACGGAAAGACGCTTTGAAGAAGCCTACAAGAAGCCCTAGTTGTTAAGAAAAGAAGTTACAATATATGGTCAAGAAGCCCCAAAGGTGTGGTCATGAAGCTTGGAGATGATTGAAGGACATTGCAAGTGCATGCAAAACCTCCATGGATTGATAGTCCTCGTCAAGCCGTTTCAAACGGTAGGTGGCACACCACATGGTTCCTCGCGGTTGAGGAGATATGCCATCTTAAAGATGATCATGTAAAATTTGTCCCGAAATGGTTGCAAACAAGAAGTTATAAGTCGGCCCCAAACTCAAGTAAAGGAGAAAAATGGTTGCAACCAAGAAGTTATAGGTCGGCCCTAAAGACAAGTAAAGGAGGTACTTGGAAGAATATAAATACACATCAAGAGCCTCTCATTTTCATCAAGGAAGCTTGTGATCTCTTAGCGCAAGTGAAGTAGCGGAGTTGAAGGAGGGAGTTCTCGGAGCTGCAGATGTGAGAAGGGCTTTCGGAAAACCCTATCTGAGGTGACCCCTGCGGGTCAAGTATAGGGTGTCCCGCGAGGACCCCGCTGGTTGTCCAAGTCTCATCACGCGAGGCCTTGCTCGTTGCCCAGTCCAGTCCCGCGAGGTTGAGAAAGGGTTTGAAGAAGATGCTCCTTTCTTGATCTTGATGTTGAGGAAGGTTTGATGATCTAAGATCTCATGCACTAGGGTTTTCACATGATGAAAGGTATGTTTTTCTGTATGTCTTTGAGGCACATCTTGAAGGTTTTGGCACATGCTTGACCCATATCTTTGTGATTTTGGGCATATGATTTGTGAAACATTTTGGAGATCTTGGCACTAGCTTTATGTGGTTATTGGGGTTGAACCAGTTTTGATGATGATGATGTATCAGTATCAGTGACATTAACTATTATCCCTAAAGTTATCCCTGACTGCCAAGAGGCAAGCTAGGGCACCTCAGTTATTGCAATGGTTTATATTCGTAAATCAAATTAAGTTTATAGATTGGTTTGTGGATCAAGTAATGGATAGGTTGGACAACAATTGATCAGGTTACACTTTTGAATCAAGTTTCCACAACACTCAACTTAGTCAAAGGCATTCATTTTGTCTAGTTAGATGAATAAAGTAAAAGTTGACGAAAGAGAAACTACAAGTTACAATCTGTTCACTTGTAAAGAAGAAATTTAAAATTTCCAAATAATATTCAGAAACATGAAAGAATCATTCAAATGCAACTCCTGAAAAGATGATTTTAACAGCAAAAATCTTTTACTAAAATTGGAGACATAACAAGATAAACCAATGCTTTGCAAAAAGTTGCAGATGCATTCAAATAAGACAGAAGAAATAAGAGACATAGAAAAAGATAGTCTAACCATCATAATGTTTTTCAATTGAGTGAAAAATGTTTTTCAATAGAGGGATTAGCTCCAAACGGATCCAAAACAAGGCGCCTCTCGTCCATCAGACTACCTCCTAGAGTCAGATGCGCTACCAGAGGTCTATCCAGAGTTTCTTTCCTTCGGCCTCGAATGTTAGGAGTTCCTGAGGACTCTGACAGTGAGCCAGTGCCCAGTTTGCCCCCCTTGCCCTCGACCATCAAACCTGAGAGACCTTGATAGCCTCATCGTGAGACCCTTCTCTCACTCTCTCCCTCTCTCTCGACAGGCTTTCAAGTTGGACATATTCACTTATATTTTGGATCACAGTACTTTTGTCATGGTTATATACAACCTGAGGTGGCACTACTTTAGGTTTCTTTCTTTATGTTATTTTCGACATTATCTAGGAGTTGCGCTTGCATTCCCACATTGTACTCATACTTGTTATAGTCTTCAGTCCCATTGACCTACTTTTGTGGTCATTCGTTGGACATTAATAAAATTATCTTATCTTATCTAGTCCTCAAACTAGGCTTAAACAAGTGGTTTCAATAAAATGGTCATATCTAAAGCTTGTAAGGTCCAAATTGAGTATCACTTGTGGGATTGGACAGGAGATCGACTAGGGTGTTGCAGGTCCAAATTTCAGATTTGTTAGATAGATAAGATAAGATAATTTTATTAATGTGCGACTAATGACCACAAAAGTAGGTCAAAGGGACTGTTGAGTACAATGATGTCATTACAAAGCAGAAGTACTGAAAGGTCTCCTATAAAGGCAAGATGCAAAAAGTAAAATGAAAATAAAATGAAATAAGGTAAAGCAGTAGAGAGTGAGATCTATGCTGAGACATGAAGAACCCTTGACCTTGAGCCAATAGACCTGCTCAGACAAGGAGATGTACTGTAGGAGAAGATCCAGGAACGAGAGGAATCAGAGGTGATGAAATAGGTCAGTCATGGAATGGACCCATCTCTACTACCATCCAAGGCCGAGTGAAGAAAATCGAGTATAGTAGGATGTCCAGATGGGGAATTGGTGGGATGCCTGAATTGTCCACTGCATTGTGGAAGAGGTAGTACACCAACGAGACCTAGAAGATCTCATCCGTCTCCTGTGAAGGGATTTGGTCTGGTCATGTCATTGAAATCTCGTGGGACGGAGGAAGGTCCCACAAGTCCGCACTGATCTGAAGTCTGAAGCTATGTTGGTGTCGGTTTGTCTCTTAGTGCCCCTACCAGAAGGTAGCACTATGAAGAAGGAGGTTATCCATCGAATAGGGTCTAGTCTCATAAGAGGCTAAAAAGTATGGGCTCAGAGCCCGATGGCCTCCTATATGTATAAAGCTAAGCACAACTGATCAGGATAGCCGAAGAAGCCAGTGAGGGTCTGAGCCCCCCTAAATAAGCAATGAAACCGCCCCCTGATCTCATAGTAGATGGGGCAACGGATGATGAAGTGCTCCTCAGTCTCGACCTCCTATAGTTGGCATAGCTGACAGATCTTGTCTGGTCGATCGATCCGGTGGTCTGTCTCAACCCGAAGTCTATGGGAGCCCACTCTAAACTGGCCTAGTGGAATTCAAAAAGCATGCCCCTAGTGGCGGAGTGTATAATGTGGTCGAATAATGAACCCGTCCCTAAGCTCCAAGAAGTGCTCAATGTAAAAGGCCATCTTTGGGCGAAGTGGCAATGCATACAAGTTCTCTCACTTGAAAGGCACCAAACACAACAAGTTTTGGTAGCTTGGACCTAACTTCCTCTTGAAGACTTGAAATTGAATGAGACTGGTGGGAGTCTGAATTAGACATATCAAGATGTTACAAGACAAAATTTTAGACTCGATGGCACAGAATTTTCAAAGATACATCAAGTACATGGTCGGCTTGCAAAGCAATCCCCAAAATAGGGCCTAGAAAGGTATGTTAACTTAAAATTAGCCTAACATTTGATTGGAAGCTTTGATTTAAGTGATTCAAAAGCCCTTTTGTTCTATTCTAATATTGTGTTTCAAATCCTTTGCTTTCTATTTTTGTTATTGTTAGAGTTAGGGTTAATTTGCAAACAGTAGTATCCTTTTAAATTCAATGATCAAAACAGCTAGATCTTATAACTCAACAGAGATAGCACACATAGAATGTAGATCTATCAAAGACAGCAATCAGCGTATAGAGGAAACTCTGATCTAATAGAAACTCAGATCTAAGGAAATAGTACTCTTATCTATAGTAACAATGGACAGATCTGAAAGATAAAATAGATCTGTGAGGCTATATACAGATTTCAGATCTAACAACTTAGTCTGATCATTAC